>VZRZ01006126.1:252961-353636 GCA_013398175.1 Climacteris rufus
GCACCCAGAGGGATGGACACGGCACCCAGAGGGATGGACACGGCACCCAGAGGGATGGACAGGGCACCCAGAGGGATGGACATAGCCCTGCAGAGGGATGGACACAGCACCCAGAGGGATGGACACTGCACCCAGAGGGATGGACACGGCACCCAGAGGGATGGACACGGCACCCAGAGGGATGGACAGGGCACCCAGAGGGATGGACATAGCCCTGCAGAGGGATGGACACAGCACCCAGAGGGATGGACACTGCACCCAGAGGGATGGACACGGCACCCAGAGGGATGGACACGGCACCCAGAGGGATGGACAGGGCACCCAGAGGGATGGACATAGCCCTGCAGAGGGATGGACACAGCACCCAGAGGGATGGACACTGCACCCAGAGGGATGGACACGGCACCCAGAGGGATGGACACGGCACCCAGAGGGATGGACAGGGCACCCAGAGGGATGGACATAGCCCTGCAGAGGGATGGACACAGCACCCAGAGGGATGGACACTGCACCCAGAGGGATGGACACGGCACCCAGAGGGATGGACACGGCACCCAGAGGGATGGACACAGCACCCAGAGGGAGGGACATGGCCCTGCAGAGGGATGGACACAGCACCCAGAGGGAGGGACACGGCCCTGCAGAGGGTTGGACACGGCACCCAGAGGGATGGACACAGCGCTGCAGAGGGATGGACACAGCCCTGCAGAGGCGCTCCCAGGGCTGGATGCAGCACTGCAGAGATGTGTGGTTTAACTTGACCTTCATCTCTTTTGTGTGTAAAGCTGTAGAGAGCTCTTTCATGAGTTTGTTTGAGTAATTTCTCCATTTAAGGTGCTGTAGAACCCTTCTTGTTCCCAATTCCCTGGGCTGTGTGGTTTCTACCAAGAGGTAAAAGCTCACTGAGCTGGTTTAGGTCAGAGCATCAGACAGGCTTGGGAGGTTTGGTAGACACCATGCAAAGGGCAAATCATGGATTGTTTGAGACCTCTTGGGGCCAGGTTTGGGTCCTAGAACCCCCAGCCTGTGTGGTTTATTCCTTTTGCACTCCCTGCAATTGCCACTGGAATGCATCATCTCCCCTGAGGATGAGCATGGTAGTCTGGCTAAAGGAAAGCAGTGACGGTGTACAGAGGTTTCATCAAAAACTCAAAAGTGTTAATACCAGTCAAGCTCAGACTTGATTTCCAAAATTCTTGCCTTAAGAAAGATTTCACTGGGGGCAAGTTGTGCTAAGCATCCCTCTGGCATTCCAACCAGCAGTCAAAGGGTAATGCTAAATTTGCTTCCCTTTGACACAAAATGAAGTTTTCCTTAGGTGTAAATTTAGAAAAGTCACAGAATTGAGAGATGGAAGATACCTGTTAGATCATCCTGTCCACCCAGTACCAGCAAAGGACTTTCCCTAAAGTATCTTCCTAAGGATGTTAATAAGTCTTGTTATAAACCAGTTGCAGGAGTAGGACTGTGCTGCTCTACTGGGGGAGGCTATTCCCAAGTCCAATTAGGGTTTTGTTCTTGGGTAGCTTTCCTTGTTTTGGAGTTTTTACTGTCACTTTTATTAATGAGTTTTTGCTTTAGTGCTATGATACTTTTCTGATTTTCACTGATTCACACACTTGAGGACCACTAGGGGACCACTGGCCTTGTAACTTGGCCCCTTCCTGGCACTACAGTATCCACTTCTGTACATTTATTCCTTTTTGTGTGAGAAAAACCTACAGTGTTTGCAGCTAAGATAAAGCACCTTTTAAATTCCCTGAATAACAATTGGAAAAAAGGCTTTGGTGCCTGACCTCAGAGTGGCTCTGACTCCTTGGGGTTCCCAACCTTCAGCTCTTGTGGGGACCAGCAGGGCTTTCCTGCTCAGGTGGGCAGCCAGCATCTTGCTGCCAAGAAATGTCCTTGGATCCAGGCTTTCCTCTAGCAGAGAGATAACACAGCTACCCAGTCTCCAACAAAGTGGTCAATGCCCTTGTGCTGCCTGATGCTGAGATTTGTAGTGCCTGAAGAACCAGGGCTTGCAGGACATTTGGGATTTCCTCTGTTCCCACTGGGCTGTGGGAAGTAAGATCCAGATCAGGGTAGGTCCAGACCCGTGTTCCCCAGCGCTCCCCGCCAGCCATGCGTGTCAGGGTTCACTGATGACGTGGGGAACGGAGCAGAGCCAAAGTGAACAAGTGGAGAGGGGTCCAGCCACAAAGTCCACTCTGCTGTGCCAATGGACTGCAGAGCTCCGGCCCTCAGTGCTCATTGCTGGCAGCACAACAGCAGAGAGAAAAACAATCCCTGAGCAGTAAATATGGGCAAAGCTTTCAATAGAATGGAAAAATACAGATGCATCTGCACTAGTGTAAGGCCTCTCTACAAGAGCTGTTTTAACCCCCCCATTTCCTGCTAGTGTGGCTTTCCTAGAAATGGATAGCGTGTCCTCAGTCTGGGGCTCAGCTGGGGCCTCTGACTGTACTGCTGTTCTCTCACCTGCTTGGATGCCCCTTTATTCCTGGAACAGCAGCATCCAGAAAAGAGCACTTTACAGAGCTCTTGCTGAACTCTGTGGTTGAAAAGCCACACAAAATGAGCTATAGAGAGTGTGTGGAGGCACTCACTGCTCTCAATGTACATTTAATAAATAGAGTCATTTGGGATCAGCTTTGCAGCAAGGTCTTCTCTGGGTTGTTTGTGTATTATCTGGCTTTTTATGTAACCTGAATTCTTAGTGTAGAACAGAGTTGGTGGATATTTCTGACATAGCTCTTCTGAAAAGTACTGGTCTTTAAATATATCTAAAACCACCATTTGGCAATTTTTCCTATCATAAAAAGATATTTAGAATTTTTTTAAAGTGCTAATAGAGTTAAAGTACTTCAAATCCTATAAAAATTTTGTAACATTTTTCTTGGGGTTTCTTTCAAGTGGAATTTTTTGATACATGAAAATTGCAGATTTGCAAGAGCACTCTGGTCTTGAAAATTATCAACTATTTCAAATAGTTGATAGTATCTTCAGTCTTTTTGCACTTCTTCCACTGACCTTTGAACCATTTGGCTGATTCCAGTCAGGCTGGAAAGAGGAATAGAAGTCATGGAGATAATTTCCAGGTTCATCCAAGAGGTCCCAGCTGGAGCACAGGGCCTGGAACAAGCAGAGGGAGCATGCACCATGGTGGCCTCGAAAGAAAAGTGTCTTGACTTGAGTTGCATCTCTTTCCCACTGCCTTTTCCTTCTCAGATTCCTTCTGGGTGCACATTGAAATAGAGGGCTGTATTTTCTGGACAAAAACACATTTTCCAATGTTTTGCAGCACTGGTTCCACACACTTCCAATTTCAGACAACTGCTACAATAAATAACAGTGTACACACCACTCACCTGAGCCAATCATCCGGGGCAGGGATTTTCTTGCTTTGTTTTCTGGTTCTCTTTTTACTACTGGTAATTCAAAAAGATGCTTCCCCAGAACTGCTGTAATCATTGAAAATGATGGATCTCTCCTTTTCACTATTCCTTTTTCAACTCCTTTCTGAACACTCCTCTCTGATGGTAACACTCATCTGTATTGCAACTTTACTTACATTTTGGCAGACCTTGGGAATTTCAGCAGCAATAAATTTAAATGGGTAGAATTAAGAAAGAAGACAGATTTTTGGAACAGAAAGCAAGCCTTTTTTTGGTGTTTTTCCCCTTTTTGTTTCTTTTTCTAGACATATCATCTATGAACACTCACCTGGGACCGTTTTTATATATAAAAAAAGATCATGTGCGTCAGTTTGTATTGATTGAACCTGGAATTGAAAGGAGATTTCTGCTTTAGCCATATTTCTCAGTGGTCTGTCCCTGAAAGGAGCACACAAGGTCAAACTTTGACTTGTCATATATTTATTTCCCTGGGGTTTTCTTTGCAATTAACATAACTTTTAGAATTTCGTTTACAGTAAACTCTTGGAATAGGCATGAAATGACCATTTCTGGCTTTTGCCTAATGATCAGAAGGGCACCTTTTGTGGGTTCTACTGGCACAGATCTGCATGGTTGGGGTTACAGTCCTCTGTGCCAGCTGAAGGTGTGCCCTGAGCCATCCCTCCTGTGCACCAGGATTTTTGCTGCCTTTTATCTCCTGACCTTCCTGCAGAAGATCCTTAGCAGGGAACTGTACCTGTCTCTGTGCACCAGGCAAGGAAAAATGCCATGGGCAGCTCTGTGATCCCCCAGCAAAGCTGGAGACAGCACCTACTCTATCAAACAGCTCCTGCTCCTGCCACAGCTCCCTCAGAGCTCTGCTCTTGTCCACTTTACAACTCTGCCAATGGCAGCTCACTGGGGACCCCCTTCCCTGCTCCAGCAGGTCTTACCATAGGAATATTTTCCAGATGTGCAGCCTGAGCTTGCCCCCACTCTGCTCCTCGTTGTGCCCAGTGGCTTTGAGTGTGGTTTTCACATAAGATATGTTTAAACAAAAGTGCTGCAGCCTGATAGGACCAAACGAAATATTTTCACTGGTTCTGAAAAGATTTAATGACTGAAGAAAATAAAAATACAAAACAACCCTTGGGAGGAATTGCTGTCCATTAGGACTTGGAAGCATTTAGAGACTGGAACTTCTTCCCATACAGAAACTCCACATGTCTGGCCCCTAAATCTGATGAGAAAGGAGAAACCTTCTGTCTGCACTGCAGAGACTCAGGGCATCTCCTGGGGTCTGTCCTTGATTTTCATTCTGGCACAACGGGATCCTCATGATGGGAACCAGTTTAATGCACTGCTGTCACCCAAGCTGTGCTGATTTACACAGGGTCCTTTCACCTTCATCAAAGGTTTTTACTGGTCCTCACCTGCCTATGGGAAGATCCAGGTGGTCTCTTGAGACCAACTGCCCTTGTGAATGTGCTGTATTGTCCTGGTTCTATACTCAGGTGTGGTCCAGAGGTGCAGCAGCAGGGTGATTGTTGTTCTCTACATGTGGCGCTTTCACGATGCCTGATTTTTCCTGGGCTGCAGCTCACTGTGTGCTGTCCCTGAGGTGGGCTGTTGTGGGGATTAAAGAGATGGACTGGGATGATCAGGACTAGGAGATGGAGATGTAGGTTCCTGCCCCAGTGTCTCTCTCTTTGTCTACTGGTTCCACCCTTCTGGTTTCCTTAAAAAGCAAATCAGAACCTGACCCACTACATTACCAAGTGCATTTCAATCCTAGAACTGCTAGGGCTGGATGTACCTGTTCCTTTGGATTTAGGGCTCATATGAAAATTGGAATGATGTTCTGATTCTGACTGGGAAATCTCCTGACCAGTGTCACCCTTCCAGAGGACTGTGGTGTGTCGGTGGTGGCACTGGAAATTCATGTGTGAAAGAGGGTGAAGATGCTGACACTGTGTTGAACATGCAAGAGCAAACAGAGGAGCAGTGGTACAAAGTCATTGATGTTACCACGAGTGCCAAAAGGGTGGGTTGAGGAGTAAGGAGCTACCTGCCTCTCAAGGAAGTGTGCTTTGTTTGATCTTGTTTTCATCCCAAATGATCTTCAATCCCTTCAGCACATTTAATTAAGCATTATTCTACAAAGTCGTATTTATCTATTTCTTCATCTCCGGATACTGAATTTGTACTTTACAAGAAGGAAAGGGCTGTTTGCTTTTTTGGTATTGATCCATCTAAAAATTACCCTCTGAAGAAGAGCAAACTGTGTGCTGGAATGGGAGGAAGAAGCCAGTGAGTTGTTATGCAATACCCAGAGCTCTGCAGGCTGCATCTGCAAACAGCAGCAGCAAAAACAACAGCCCAGCTCTTTTTGTGATATGTGAAGTGCAATTATGAGGTGAAATATGAAGCTGGTATCTTAATATCTTAACAATACTGAATTTATTTTCAAAGCTAAGCTGTGCAGAATGAATCATTTATCAGTGGGCCATATGGAAAGGCACTTATCTAAACCCCCTTGTTAGTCCCAGGTGTGCTTCTCTGGCAAGAGCAAATCACACACAGCACTTGGAAGAGAACTTAAATTCCAGATGCGCAATTTTAAAAGATGCATTTGCAAAAATAAGGCCAAACTCTGCAATATGTTGTTTTTCTGCAGCTTCAGTGAAATCGTGGAACAGTTATCCCCTGTTCCATAGGGGTAACAGGCCCAACGCACAGCTCAAGGGATGCCCTTCTTCCCTGTGTCACTCCAGTTTCATGACAGTGTTGATTTCTGGGGAGCAAAGCTGTCATGGGGAAGTGAACCTAACCAAAAGTGTTTAATGCCTGAGTGCTTTCCTTACGTCCTGTTCATAAATACAGAGAGACAGCAGAGCAAAGGACGTGTTTGTGTTGATGTTGCTGATAGATCCAAGAGGGAAAGCAGCAGTTTGCCTTTCAGTGCTCCAGGTGTGCAGCTTCTGTAGCTCCCTGCCATGGGAAAGGTGTAGTTCCTTCCAAGTGGCTGTGAGAGTGCCAGGGCCTGCAGCAAAGCCAACCTTTCCCAGGGGAATTGCTGTCCTTGGGAAAGCCAAGACTATGAAGTCCAGAGGTCAGGTCTGTCTTCAATTTTTCCCTGTCTTGTTATCCAGTAAAATAGAAATCTAAGACGTGAGTTAAGTGAAGTCTGGTGAAAAAAATCTTGAAAATCAATTTAAAATTACCAAAAAATTATTTAGAAATAATTCCTCTCCACCAAGAACTGCAGTTCTGGTGGAGACTGGAGTTGTCCCTGTGCACAGATCCATTGCCATGCTGCCTTCATTGAGCATTTTGTTTTATAGCACCAAACTGATGTGGTTTTATCAGAACACTTGGATGAGGGTTTTGAGCACTTCCAAAGTGCAATCCCTAAGCAGCCTTTAGAAGGACAAGAGAAAAACCTGGTTAGTCATTGTGACTGAGAGCTGCAGAGTGACCTCCAGTTGTGGAGGGAATATTTCCTCTCAGATGCTGAGCAGAGCTCCTAAATTGATTGCAGTGAACTGTCAGTCATAGGTGAAGTTAAACCTCACATCTGGCACCATGGAGCAGAAGCCTTGGCTGTGTCTGCAGGTGATTTCGTGCAACAGAAGCACATCATGAGATAAAACCAGTAGGTGTTCAGTCCTCTAAACCTCCACTAAATGTATTTGGAGGTTAATGTTAGGCTGGGATTTGTCTGGCTTCAAGAAGGATGGAACAAGTTGCTCAGAGAAGCTGTGGCTGCCCCATTCCTGGAAGTGTCCAAGGCCAGGTTGGAAGGGGTTGGAGCAGCCTGGGATAGTGGAAGGTGTCCCTGCCCATGGCAGGAGGTGGAACAAAATGATCTTTCAAGTCCCTTCCAACCCAAACCATTCTGTAATTCCATGATTTGCTTCAAAGCTGTACTTGTGCTCTGAACACAAAAGCTCTGGTTGCTACCAACACAGTAGGGCCAGGTTCTTTGGCTTCTAGAGAAATTTCTAGAGTGAAAATCAACAGATGCAGGTTTTTTGTTTCATTTGCACACTGTACTACTGTGTGACTTCAGGGCAGTTAAGTATCTCAAAGCCTTTTTAACCCACCCCTCACAAAGCCTTTGCTCTCACTGTTGCCCTGGGAGAACAATGATTATATGGAGGCAGGGACAGAGAGTCAAAACACCTTTGGTGTATTCAGTTCTAGTTTCAAGACCAGATAGAGAAGAATAAATTCTTACCTTTGTTGAATGAGTATTAATTAAAAATATCCAAAGCCGTGCAGAGTAGGATAAAGTAGTTAATACTCAAGCCTTGTGGCAGTGCTCAGGAATGGCACTGTGAGGAGGGCATTTTACAGAAGTTCTGACTCACTGGGTCGTTGTTGGCCTTTGTTTGGTGGTGATGACTTTGTGGAGTGGCACAAAGCAAAGTGAGGGGACACCAGAGGAGGAGGAGCTTGTCACCTCTGACAGAGAGCAGCTGCCAGCTGGTGCCTGCAGCTCTGAAAGGCAAAGCTGCCTGCTCACCTCAGAAACCACATCCAGGCTGCACTTCTTCCTTTGCTGTTTGACCCCCTCCATCCCTGTGTCAGCTCAATCAGCAGGTGGCTGCAGTACAAAAGGCATGAGCAAATTCCTGTGAAAAGGCTGCGGAGTGACTTGTATCTTGAGATGCTCTGGAATATCTCCAGTTGCTTCAGAGGATGGGATGGCTTCCAGGAGCCAAATACTAAACTGATTCAGAGAAGCATGATGAGCTGCATATCCTAATAAGACCAACCAAAATACAATGGGAATTGAATGTCTGACTGTCTTTAAGTAATTTGAAGATCCTAGTACTGTTATATATATGAGGCCATGCTTAGTGAGGCACCAAGCAGACTCCCCATGAGTCCCCTCCCATCCAGAGTAGCAATATTCGTACAGAATTGTGTGCAAAGATCAAGCTTTGCTGTTAGCAGAGCCTGTCAGTTCTGGCATGATGCAAAAGTGATTTTGGTATAAGGTCCAGCTGGTTTGCCTGAGTGAAGATGCCCTGAGTGAAGTGGCATGGGGTCAGAGGGCTCTGCAAGGGATGGGCTTGACCAATATGCAGTAGAGGTGATGCTGCCAGGAGTGATGATGATCTCCTCTACAGCAAAGAGAGAGCTTGAGGAGAGGTAACTGAGTTCTAGTTAGATAATCTCTACCAAAGCAGTGGAAGTGGAATTGAGATCCCCCGTGTTCCCCACAGATCCAGGGCCGCTTGTTTTCATCACCATGTCTCAGTGCCCAGATGGGCCTGATTGCTGTTGGTCTTTCACTGGCATTTTAAGTTTCCTTTCCCCAGTTTTGGAAAAAATGCCTTTCCTGGGCCAGCGTAAAAAACCTTCTCTTTTTCTCTTTGTTTGTTTGTTGTTTTTTTTTTTTGTTTCTTATACATCGTGTAGCCTGGAGACTGCTAGGAACTGATTCACAAAGAAAAATATCTCTGTTGCCCAGGCTCATAATTTATAGAATGGCTTTTCTGACCAGTTGTGTTTTCCATTTAATGTATTTTCTGTTTTTCAAATCTGACCCTTGCAAGTGGAAATGCAGTGCTCCTCGGAGCTGTGATGGGGGAATGCTGCTGAGAGCTCAATTTGGAGGTCAAGGGCCTAGGGCTGGGGGCATTCCTTTTCTTTCTGCTCTGAAAGAGGCTGAAGACAAAGGTGAGGAAAGGAAGGGGAGGTAAATGCCATAGGATCATAAACAGCCCTGAGTATGCAATCCCAGGGCTGTGTCTCACACTGTACATCACCACGGTGGGCTCATTAATGCTCACTCCAAACCTTTCTGAGCCACCATTTCCCAAAAGTAATCTGTTCTCGTGTACAAAAACAAATTAAGTCAGCCTTGCTGTTCCCTGCAGTGCCTTCCCTGGGAGGAAGGCAGCCGGGGGCAGGTGGCACCTCATGGCAGGGGCTCCTGGGACACGCGTGGCTGTGCAAGGTGTGACTCTCACACCCGTGGGGCGGGTCCTGCCCGTGTCACACCACGGCCTGATGGAAGGAACAGTGGCAGGAGGGCTGTGGAGGCAGGTGAGACTGCCTGCAGGCCATGCTGCTGTTCACTGCCTCTCCATACCCAAGGCACAGCAAGTACAGCTGAGCACCAGACAAAAGTGTTGCTCTTCTAAAACTTGACATATCGGATATCATCAATGCCCGGGTCAAGTTACTGGAAATTTGGGTTCCTAATAAATGTAAATATACCTAACAAAGGATGTAAAACTCAGAGAATCCTCTTTGTTTGCATGGCCTGTTTTACACTGCATGTCTTTAACTTGCATTAATGAGGCATTGAGCGACTTTTGCTAATTAAGCCAAGGCCATCTGTCCCTGTTGGGCTGCCCACAAAGGCTTGAAGAGAAGACACTTGTCACCAGACTTGACTTCTGGGAAAGTCCATTCTCCCTTGGAAAGTTCAGTGTTTGCAGAAACCAAAGTCACTGAGCCTGAGGGACACAAGGGCCAGGCCAGGCCTCCACAGTCTGGCTCTTGCTCCTTACCCTGTTCCTGCTTCTTGATCTTGGAACAGCCAAGCCAGCCTTTCTTTTAGGAGCTATAGCCATGGCTGTGCTCCATTTTACCATTCCCTAAAAGCCTAAGCAGGGTTCAGGTCTGAGAATGAGACTTGGGGGCTGGCTGGGATATGGGAAGTGGGGCTGGGAAAGCATCTTCCCAGTAAAGTCAGGAGGCTTCCTGGAGCACCCCTGACTCTGCAGAGTTCCCCATTAGTAGAGGCTGTTAGTCTAGTTCTGTACTGAATGCTTGCAATTAATAAACCTCTTATGTGGCTGGTAAATAGGACTCATAAGGAAATTAATTTTTTTTTCCTGTATGAAAAAGGTAGAAGAAAGGGATTTTTTCAGTCATTAAGGTTATGTTTTTTTATAAAGGAAAATGTTTCATTGTGATTAAATTAACATTTTCAGATTTAAAAAATTACATTAGAATATTTAAGCTATAGTTCTACCTGCCACCTGAGAGCTATTCTGTAATATGATGCTGTTTTTCTGTTAAGAGCAACTGCTAAATCCTGAACCCCAGAATCCCAGAATGGTTTGGGTTGGAAAGGGCCTTTGATCTCATCTGGTTCCAATCCCCTGCCATGGGCAGGGACACCTTCCACTATCCCAGGCTGCTCCAAGCCCCTTCCAACCTGGCCTTGACACTTGCAGGGATGGGGCAGCCACAGCTTCTCTGGGCACCCTGTGCCAGGGCCTCAGCACCTTCCCAATATCCCATCTGACCCTGCCCTCTGGCAGTGGGAAACCATTTCCTGTGTCCTGTCCCTCCATTCCCTGTCAATAGTCTCTGTCTTTCCTGTCAGCTCCTTCAGGCACTGCAAAGCCACAATGAGGTCACCCCAAAGCTTCTCCTCTCCAGGCTGAACAATCCCAGCTGTCCCAGCCTTTCCTCCCAGCCGAGCTGCTCCATCCCTCTGCTCATCCTGGAGCCTCCTCTGGGCTCTCTGCAGCAGCTCCAGCTCCTTGCTGTGCTGGGCCCAGGGCTGGGGCAGCTCTGCAGGTGGGGTCTGACCTGAGGGGGCAGAGGGGCACAATCCCCCCTTTCCTGCTGCCCACGCTGGGGCTCAGCCCAGGGCACGGGGGGTTCTGGATCAGGGTTTTTCCAGCTCTCACCCATCTGCACTCCCACATCCTTCTCCCAGGGCTGCTCCATCTGCTCATCCCAGCCTGAATTTGTGCTTGGGATTGCCCAAGACACTCCTCCAGCCGACCATGGCTTCATGGCAGAACTTCTTTAGCATTTTCTGTGTTATGGCTCCATAAGCAATGTCCAGAGCTGACTCAGTAAGAACACAACAAGCAGAAAGAGCAGCAGGAATTTCCTGCGTGAAAGTGCCTGGGATGGGAGTTTCACACTCTCCCAAGGCCCTGCACAGAGATGAAGATGAATTTCTGACCAGAGACAAATACATGTGATTCATTCCCCTCCATGTTTATCAGTAACTTGCTCCTTTATTAACGTTTTGGACAGAGCTGCAGCACCACAGCTCCATCATGGCAAAAGTAGAGTGCTGCCAGCCTCAAGAGCCCAGGCTGCAGAGAGCTTGTGACAGATGACATACAGGAAAGGGAAAAGAGCAAAACCCAACATTTTTATTATGATTTGTTCTAATGGTCTCTGAGCTTTCAAGACCTAATTTTTTTTCTTCTCTTTAAAACTTTCCTTTACAGCAATGAGGAATGGGAAAATGTATGTTCGGAAAAAAGAAAAAGTAAAAGAGAGATTTGTTGATAAACACATGAATCCAGGAAATGGGGATTTAAGCTGTAATTTTGATGAAGTGGTGCTTACTGTACTTTGGGAAAATACTCCTTTTATAAATTAATATTAAATAAACAGCACAAAACATTCATTTTTAAGGATCCTTTACATAGTCAGTCAGCTATTAAGAAGGGCTTAGAGCAAATGCAGACCAGTCCCACTCGATAATTTTTTGACTGATCATTCCTGACAGCTGTGTGGGAATCTCTGGGCCTAGGGGGGCAGGTACACAAGAAAAGATCAAACAGTGAAGAAGCTGGGCCAGAACGGTGACTAAAGCTCGGTTTAGCAAGTTTGAGGGATTCCACTTGCACAGCCACCCAAGAGAGAGGAGGAACTGTTTCACAGGGTTCAAGGGATCACTTGCTGGACTCAACTGTGTCTGAGTTTCCTACCCAGGAGGTCTCTTAGAGACTGAAATGGTTTTTCCAAGTAAAAGGTAGCTAAAGAACCAGGGCTTGAATTATTCCGAACTAGACAGAATCAAGCTCCTGTAAGAGCATGGCACCAGGAATAATTCTGTCAAGAGCCAACAAAATGAATGACCTAATAGGTCTCTTTTCTGCTTCTGATTTTCAGCACATGAAATTCTGAGGCTTCTGCTGCTCCCACACTGTGACCAGGTGCTGCAGGGCCAAGAAAAGGCCTTGCTGAGCCTGGCTTACAATCAGGGCTCATCCCTGCAGCAATACCGGGATCAAACTGCAGAATGGTGGGTTGTTACAATTTCTTTGTCTAGATTGTTTAATTGAGATCAAAGCCTCACTGTGGTGAGCACTGTGCCCCTGCACACTGAGGGACTGCTGGCCTCAGGCATCCAGGAGAGAGAAAGGAAGGAATAAAATTACTTCTCATGCAATGTTTTAATTGGGGACCTTGAGAGAGACCCAAAGCCTTGTGAGACCGTGTCTGCCTCCTTCACCACCCCACCCAGGCACCTCTCACTGCACCACCATTATCACCAGAAGAGCATCCAGGCCACGCTTTCCAGGCCCTAACATGGAATTTTAATGCCACAAACTCTGAGCAGTCACATCTACACAGAGCTGCCAAGTGCAGCTGTCAATACTGTCAATACTGGCCTTTTGTAGGAACAACTTCTTTTCAGAAGTGTCATTTTTTTTCTGAACAATGGAATTCAGGACATTTCTCAACAGCTTTCCAGTGGCTCTTTCTCCCATATACATGGGTGTAAATCCTGATAACTCAATGCACCATGTGTCTAATGTGTTCCCATAAGGAAACCACCTCCATAGGATGTGCATCCCAGCAAGACAGGCTTCACATGCCAGCACATGCTCTGACAACCCCCAGTTTCCTTTTCCCAGTGCCATGGTCAGACCAACAGCCCTCAAGGGGCCTTTGCTGGGCACCCCGAGGGCACCCAGCATCCAAATGCCACAGAGAGCTGCGTGGCAGGGACAGGCAAACCCAGCTGAACATGTGCACCCCAGACAGCCTACAGATGATGGCAACAAGAGAACTCCAACTGCCACCCAACTGGAAAAGAGAGCTGAGAATAATTCAGATGAGCTTGTAATAAGTCTATGAACTGCTGAGTGCCTTCTGAGGGCACCATGGATGTCACCCTTGGGATTGTCTCATTGATCACAGTTGTGCACATACCCAGACAGCCAATTTTCTTAAGGTCTTTTCAATATTGAAGCCAAGCTTTCGGCTGTTTTTTAACAAGGCGGGCAAAGTTCTAGGAGTTGTTAGGTCTTTCAACAGAACACAGGTAACTGGTGGGCAAAAAATGATAGGCATATTTTTACACTTAAAAGAAAGCTGAAGGCAAGATTAAACATATGTAATATACATGGACTGTTTTTCCACCCACTCTCGGATGAAAGCTTAAAGCTTTTCTAAAACTTCTTACCACACAGGTACTCCATGTATCAACAAATATGCTTACTGACATCAAAGAGCTATAAGGATTTGAAACATCTCAGAACCTGTGGGTAATAATTACATCCTGAAAGCGTTCACCCACGTTTGCAGATAGGGATATTAAGATATAGAGGGCCATACACTTCCTCATTTACTCTATCAAATGGAATTACAAGAGCAATGAATCTGGCTTGGGGAAGTTCAAATGATTTGCTTAAGGTCACAGCAGAAAATCAAGGAAATCAAGCCAGAACAGGAACAGGAACTCAGGAGTTTCCAGTCCTATCTGTAATCCACTTGATCATCCTGACTTTGTAATTTGTCAGAGAGATGAATGCTCAGGGCTCCTGTTAGTGCTCACAAAACCCTTCTGACATAGATTTCCTTTGAAAGAGCTGATGTTGCCACAGAGCAGAAGCCAGGTCCAACATTCCCACAGTCCCACCTGGTACAGCCAACTCCATCCTGTGCTTGGGTGTGAGTAAAATTCCCCATTCTCTTCAAAACTGACACAGCTTCTAGGCTTCTTAATCAGGCCCTGGCATTTTCTTATTCAGAAACTCATGTTCTCCAAAAATTACCTGCAAAGGAAGGTTATAGGTTCATAATTAACCGTCAGGCAGGTGACATTACTGATCATAACCCAATCAACCAATGCCTAGAAAATGAATGTACCAGCTTTGACAGCTGTATTCCATGTCTGGTGATGTCCTCATTGCAAATGCTGACTATTCAACCACTTTTTCCTGGCAATAAAACCTTGACACAAGCTTAGGAAATCTACTGTACTTGTGAGAAAAGTGAGGTAAGAATATGTTTCCATTTACTCTCTGAAAGAAAACAAAAACAAATGACCTGCTACTGAATGTGCTTTTTATTCAGAAAAATAAATCAGTGGCAGTCGTTCTAATTTATGTTTTGCTAACTTTTCCTTGAGATTATTTAAAAGAAAAAATAGCTGCTTCTATGGTTAGCTGGGAGAAAATGAAGGACTTTCTGGTCTGTTTATTCTTGTTAGGGTCTATACTTCTACTTCTTGCTGTATTCCAGTCACTGTGAGCTCTTTCAAATTTCAGTAATATTCCATAAATTAAATTTTAAAAGAATATAGCAAATTATTAGTGACAACTTCATGTTAGGGAAGAAGGGGCAGGGAGTCAACTACATCTGGGCTTTTGCCTCCTACTAAATCAAGAGGCTTGATTTTCCTTTTTCAATTAACTCAATGCTAGAATTATTGTTTCCTCTCTTCAAGAAAAAAGTTGAAAGCAGACTTAAAACATTGGAAGAGGGGAGAGAAAAGGAAATAAACGTAGAACCCATCCAGCTTCTGATGCATTGTGAAGAACAAGTGGGTACTGAGAGTGCAGCTGCAGGGTGTAAGTGCCTTTCTAGAGGAAATTTTGGGGAAGAAAAGGCAGGGGGTGGTGATGCTCCTGTAGGACATGGGGGAAAGAACTGCAGCCTGAGCCAGACCAATAAAGGAAGAGGTCTTATTTGTCAAACGAAAATTACATTCCAAACGAATAAAACAGAAGTTACACAGAAAATTAAGGAGCTTCTCCACCATTACAGACTGTAATAGGACAAAGAGGAATGGTTTCAAAGAAAAAGTGGAGAGATTTAAATTAGATATAAGGAAGAAATTCTTGGCTGTAAGGGTGGTGAGGCTCTGGCACAGGGTGCCCAGAGAAGCTGTGGCTGCCCCTGGATCCCTGGAAGTGTCCAAGGCCTAGTGGAAGGTTGCATAGCAGGGTATTTAAGGTCCCTTCCAATCTACAACCATTCCACAATTCCATGATTATGCAGAAAATGCCTTCCAGCTGAGGTTTGATGAGAGGCCCTGGCTCTCAAGGATCCCTCCTGCCACATAAAACTCAACTGGAAGACAATCCCACATGTTGGGACACACACAGCAATTACCCAACAAAAATCCCAGAGTGGCAGGGAGAATCCTGATCACACAAGCCCTCTGGAAAAGCAGGGCACTCATGGGAATATACAGACAGCAGTTCCTTACTCTTCACCAAAGACGTCTCTCTGTTTCTGCAGAGCTTGACCTTGATGATCTGATGATCTCTTGTTCCAGTGCAAGGAGAGCCAGAGACATGGAGCATGAGTCTGTAACAATAACAAAATGCCACTGTTCAGTGGGAGGACTGAGTTGTTTGAACACATCGTGTTGCTGTGTGTGCAGCTCCTCCCGAGGGGCAGCGCAGGGCAGCTCCGAGCTCTGCTCTGGCACCAGGGACAGCACCCAGGGCACGGCTGGGGCTGGGCTGGCTTTAGGTTGGGTATCAGGGAAAGGTTCTTCTTCCCCCAGAGGGTGCTGGGCACTGCCCAGGCTCCCCAGGGAATGGTCCCGGCCCCGAGGCTGCCAGAGCTCCAGGGGCGCTGGGACAGCGCTGCCAGGGATGCCCAGGGTGGGGCTGTTGGGTGTCTGTGCAGGGACAGGAGCTGGGCTGGATGATCCCCGTGGGTCCCTTCCAACTCAACATATTCTATAATTTTATGAAATTAATAAAAATGTGTAACAGTTCCACTTTTGATGTAACTGAATGCCCCATTCCTTAGAGACTTCGCTCAAGCTTCCAGTTTATATTCTGTGCAAAAGCCTTTTTTTCACTCCTTTTTCATCTTTCTCTTTGTCCCTTCACTATGGATACAATCTAAAAATTTCTGAAGTAAGGAAAGACCTTTTGTGACTAAGTATAGCCACTTCTTTTTGACATTTTTCTATTGAAAAAAGATTAAATAGTATGAATAAAATCTTTCAGTCTGAGAGCATTTAGGTGAGCTTATTGGAAGCAGCAGAATGAGTTAATTTTCAGCTAAATATGTATTTGTCTATTAATCTTTGTTAAGTTTTTTTTTTTTTCACCTTCTGGCTTGGGTTTGGTTTTTTTTTTTTCAAGAACATAAATTAATATGCATGCAGCCACAGGAAAATAAAATCTATACTATGCAGCCTGCACATTTTGGATATTTAAAGTGAGCAGTATGAGTACAACTCACATCTCCAAACCTCTGGTTAAAGGCTATTGTTTCACACTTCCCTACATTGCTGTGGAACAACACAGTTTTGCCTTTTGGTGTCACAAACATGAATAGCTCATCTGCAGTTGCAATTGAATATGGTGGGACTGAATCAGGTCACGGCGGAAATTCAGCAGGCAGAATTCATCTATATACAGACCTTTCATAAAGGAACTGGAAAACTGGGTTCCAGTGTCTCGGGCCTCCAAGAGAGCTGGAGGAGGGCTTTGGACAAGGGCCTGGAGGGACAGGACAAGGGGGAATGGCTTGTGGTGTTCCCAGCCCAGCAGAGCCGTGTTTGCCCCGAGGGGACACAGAGCAGAACCAGCACAACCTCCCCAGCTTGCTCAGGACAGGGCCTGGGGTACCTTCCATGGAAGAGAGAGCAAAACGGTACCTGATGTTTCACAAATAACGTGAAAGTTTCCTAATCAGAGCAGCCTTGATAAAGCTTTTACAATATGTTTTGTGGTTTTAGGTATAACACAGAGAGGTGTAATTAGGCAGAAAGCAAGGCATGGTTTTGAAACACTGCACTGGACCTGGGGGTGCAGAGGTTCAGACCTTTGCCCTTCCAAAGGCTGCCTGGGAACTCTGGAAAATTATTTAATTTCTCAGGTATTCATTTTCCCTCTCAGCCTGGATTTATCCTGGAGCTTTTGGCTGAGGTTCCCATGTAGTAACATTCTTACTCCGTGTTGCCCTGTTCTGTGCTCAGGGCTCAAGGCATCCCTGTGGCATTTGGTTACTATGGTACAAAGTGTGATCCCAGCCCCTCCTGCCACAAGCAGAAAGCTGACTTTTAGGATGGTTCCTTACAGCTAAATTGTGTGAGAATCCCCATCAGAGCCCAAAGCAAAGCAGCAAGGCCTGTGTAGACAACCAAATCCACCAGGGCCGTGTTATATTTCTGTCTTGAATATTTTGAATTGCTTTCTCATGAATAATGTCTGTAGTGAGCCTGAAAATTATTCAGTAAAGTGTTTCTGCTATCATACTATTTTTAAAAAGTAGCCTAATTGTGAACTGTCCAGTAGAATCTGAAGAAACCACCTCTGTGCAAGAGGGCTTTACAAAGACCTTTGCAGCAATTTATTCCCAATTAAAGTTTGTAGAGCCAAGCCCTGATTTCCAACGAGGGAAGCAAAGCTGCAGCTGTGATTTCAGCAGGATGTGGGTGTTGCCTTGCAGCAGGTCTCAAGTTAGCACTTTGCCTTCTGACCTTAAAAACCAGTCACCTGCTGGCCTGCAAGAGCTAAGCCAGTGTGATCTGTGGGGTGGGAGCACGTGAAAACCTCGGAGCAGCAGGCGGATGGTGGGAGCAGAGCGGAGCACCAGGGGTGAGCCCCGGGCTGGAGCTGGGCAGGAAGGCTGAACCCTGTACCGCAATGTGCACATGAGCACGTGGAAAATGACGACTTGGTGATTTTACTTCAAAACTATGTGGACTTGGAAGCAATGTCATTTTCTTTCATACATCTTTTATCTGAGAGTTGGCACGTTGTGTTGTGCATAGAAATTAAGAAGATGACTCGGGGCTCTCTTCTGTCGTCACTTCCATGGTGTGTAACTCAATATTTTGTTTATTTATGGGAAAATTCTTTTCTACAGCTCCACAAAGACTGTGCAAGAGTGAGGGAAGTAGGAGGAAGGAGAGGGCTGGCCCTCTCCACCCCAGAGTGAGAGCACTGAAAAAACAAAACCTGGCACCCAGGCTGCAGCTGACTGAAAGCATCTTTCAGTTGTGCATTAAAGCCAGCGAATCCCTGGCCTCATGTGTCCCAGCCTACCCTCAGCATCAGCCAGCTCGCCAGAAAAGTGGGGGCCATAGGAAAATAAACTCTGTGTGTAAGAATATCTGATCTATCAGCTCAGAAGCCAATAGCCATTAAAGTCTTCCACTCATACCTGGTGTTCGCAACACATCTCTCTCCTGTGCCTCCTTATGTGGTCCCCTGTAAAAACAAGAGAAGCTGTCTGAGTGTCTGGGTGGGTACAAGAGCTAAAACCCACAATTTTTGCCCTCCATTTGAACACTCAAATGCAACTGAGAACAGCACAGAGTTCCATGACTGCAACATTTTAGTGATGTTTGGATTATCTTGCTGTAACCTGTCCTTTCCCTTCCGCAGCTGAGAGCCTCTCTCTGTCTCTCTCTGGGTACATTCCTGTCATGAGGACAAGCTCTGCACTGAACATTTCAGGGAAGAAAAGTGTAGTTAAAGATGCCAAATTATTCCAGGTGGTTAGATTATATTTCTAGGCACAAGGCTGGACTGGTTAATGGTCTTTGAGTGTCACAGCCAGACTAGTAGTGACAGAGGCACTCTACAATTCCTGCCTCTTTTCTGTCATTGCTTGTAATGTTGTTGGAGAATTTACACATAACCTTAGGGGGATGAAATGCCTTGGCTTGGTAAAAAGGCCGATACAGGCAAGTCACAAAATCACGAGCTGAGAAAGGAAGAAAGAAAAAGAAAGAAAAATATTTATTTAAGAGAAATGTTGCCTAGAATCTCCTTGTCTGAAAGAAGCTTAAGGAATTTGATGTGATGGGGTCAAAACCATCAAGAAAAGCAGGACATGGACAGAACAAGGATAAAGGATTCTCTTCCTAATGTCAGTCTAAGTCTGCCTGCCCATGCTGCTACCTTTACTCACAGAGTATTGTCAAATCCATCAGCCACTGAAAATACACTGTCAAACCCATGGTAATGTTTGATGAGAAACAAGTTTTCATTTCTAACCAGTCCATTCCTATAACTTTGGGAGGAGGGGTTATTTTTTGAATAGAATAACTAAACTAACCAGGTGTTTCATGGAAGCCAAGGTAGCCTGATGTGTGGGAAGATGTAAAGGTGACTTGTGGATTGTGCCAGAAAGAGTAGAGGTGACTTCCAAATTCTGTTGAAGGTTTTAGTCTCTGCAATGATTTGGAGTTGGCTATTTTTTCTTGCAGTTTCCCAATAAATACCTGAGTTTTTCAATGCTAAGACAGCTTCTGTGCTTGCAAAGGGCACAGCTCTGGTGATGCCAGTCTGATAATTGAAAGAGAATTTTGAGATTAGCAAAGTATCCTTCACTGGTGTTGTTTAATTATTTATTTGAAAGCTACCTTTACAGCAAGGAAAGGTTTATGAAGTAGACTGAAATAATACTTAAAGCTATCCAGAACAGTCTAAACAAACTGGCATGGCCAACCTCCCCTTTGTTAGGGACCAGCTGGGTAGCCTTGCACAAACCTTTGTGTTCTTACACTTTCATTTTTAAAAAATGAATTTGTCTCCCCTGTGAGCTCTCCCAAGACTCTTCCCTCACCCCTGTGTTTCCACATGCACAGGGTGTGTGTAATAAGTTTTCAGGAGTTTGATACACACCTGATAGACACAACTGTGTGTATTTATTACCTTCCTCTCCTGCATCATGCTCTGGTTCTGCCTGTGAGGTTGTGAATCCCTGGACAGTGATGGAGGTGAGGACTTGGCTGTGGTAGGTGCTCATCCTTTGCTGCCAGCCAGACACTTGGGATTGACCCTTTCCTCCCACTCAGCCCAGAAAAACATCAACAAAAAACATTCTGCAGGGACAGTGGAAAAGGTCTAAGGGAGCTGAAGTCACACCAAGTTTTTAGTAACATTCTCAGGTCCTCTTAATTTTAATTTTTATTCCTCCAGCATTCTTGAAATACATAAAATTTTTTGTTGTTTTGAAGTTGCAGTTGGAGTCTAAACCCCTTTTCTTTTTTCTTTTAAGCTTTAAAACTCTAAATCTTAGGATCTAGGCTGGGTTTATTCAGACCCTCTTCAAGTAACTGTGGAGGAGCTGGTGATGCCACGTAGCTGCGGTGTGGGGACCTTCAGGACAAGTCTCCCTGTCTTGGGTGAGCACAGAGGGCTGTGAAGAGGCACAAGGTTTTCAGGGACCTGAAGGTGCATCCCACCATCAGAGGATCTGACTCCCTTGGTGCTGAACATGACCCCTGAGCAGGAGGTCAGGGCTGAGGCTGTGATCACTCTTTGCCATCAGGAGCAGTGGCTGGAGAACAGATCTGTGGTTTTGCTTCATTAGTGCAAAAAACTTAGAAATGAGGGAAAATGTGGAATGGTCCATGATCTGTGGCATCCTTGGGCTAGTGCCAACCAGGACCTCTGAGGAGCAGCACACTGGGCAGAGGCAATGGCTCAGATGCACGAGGAGCCACAGCACAGTGTGTGCAAGCAGGGGTAGCTTTGGAGCAGATTTTTGTGCCATGAGCCCTCCTGTCAGCTCACAACCTCATGGAGATTTCCAACTTTCTTATCCCTGTGACCCCTGTCTCATTGGAGCAAATGACAAAACCAGATTCTTGTCTTTACTGGGATGCTGTTCTGAGTTATTGCTGCAGGGGGGAGAAGTGGTAATAATTTACATGGATGAAGATATCCCTGTGTTTCTGCACCACAATTTAATGCATGAAAGGATGTATATGGAAGAGGTGTAATTTGTCCAAGATAAAGTACATTTGAGGTAAGCAGGGAGATAACTCAGGATGTGTGGTGACTGGACATTGGCAGGGGCTGCCCAGGGAGGTTTGGAGTCCCCATCCCTGGAGGTGCCCAGGGAAGGCCTGGAGGTGACACTCAGTGCTCTGGGCTGGGGACAGGGTGGGGATGGGCACAGCTTGGACTTGGTGATCCTGGAGGGCTTTTCCAGCCTCAGTGATTCTGTGATTCTGTGATTCTGTGATTCTGTGATTGTATAAACACAAACCTGTGGCCTGTGGCCTCACCAGAAGTATAAATTTGTTATTTCTGAATCAGTACACACAGTCCATAGCCTTTACTCCACCTGTTCCAGAAATCTTTCTAGAAATCTGCTTTCCCTGCCCCTGTTTTGTTTCCCTGTAGGTACAGCTCATGCAGTGGGGCAATGCAGCCTCTCAGAGTCATCACCTTCTTCTGATCCCACAGCCTGGGCACCTGATGGAGACCTTGGACCCTTGGGCACAGGCAGGAGAGGTCAGCTCCATAGCAGAACATTTCTAAGAGAAGATGTGATTTTGAAGTTCTTACAATTTTCTTTTTTTTGAGGAAATAAATCCACAGAAAATAAGTTTTCTTTTGCCCCTGGGCAGTTTTGTGATGAGGCTGTAAAGCTCAGCACCCCATTTCTTTAGGGAGTGTGTCCTTGGGAGATTGTTTGGCTATTGGCTTCTGATACACAAGGTGAGATACTGGCTGTGGCAAACCCCTGGGCCATCAGCCCACCTACCACGGGCAAGTGGCCCAGCAGAGACTGGGGGTCACTCCATGTTGGCCCCATTCTCTTGTGTGCTCTCATTTAACCTTGGCCACTGAGGATTTCACAGGATCTGGACCTGTGGCCATGAGAGAGAACAAAAATTTGGTGTCCAGGTCTGTAGAATAGACTTGAACGAGACATTGGATGTGGGGGCCTGGGAAATCCTGAGAGGGCTGGCACTGCTGCACTGCTGAGCTGTTGCTGTTACTGGATTTTGCCCATGGCCATTATTTTCAGGAGCCAGTGTAGGTCAGTGTTTTTAGATGTGTTCACTGAATTAGGGAGTGTCAGTTCTGCAATATCAACACAGCTGTTTCATCCTGGTTATTGGATGCAAAGCAGTGATTCAGTTTGCAGTTGGGTCTCCTGTCTCCCAGGTGACAACCATGGCCACTGGGCAGAGCTGGTCACTCTGGAAACTGCCCTTATTTTCACAATTATGACAAATTTCACAGCAAATCTTTAAAAAACCCCAAAATTATTAAAAGTTGTATTAAAACTGGGGATTATCTGATTCTGTTTTATTAACCCATATTTTCCAGTGAAAAATTATTTAAGGAAAAGTGATCACTTTCACTCGTGTAGCAATACAAATAAAATAGGTTTTTCAATTACTTCAGTTTATGGCAGGAATTTTGTAAGCCTGGTTCTGCCTTTCATGAGGAAATAAAATCAAAAAGCTGCCACTTCCAAAATTAACGATGCACCAGTCTGCCATCAGGGCTTGACTCTGTCAGCCCTTGGGGCTGGAGCAGGGAGCTGACACTGCCTGGCTACTGGGAGGAGATGAGTGCTGCTTCCTCAAATCATTATATTACATCTGAATTCACAGAATCGTGGAATCATGGAATATTATGAGTTGGAAGGAACCCCCAAGGATCATTGACTCCAGCTCCTGTCCCTGCACAGACACCCAACAGCCCCACCCTGGGCATCCCTGGCAGCGCTGTCCCAGCGCCCCTGGAGCTCTGGCAGCCTCGGGGCCGTGCCCATTCCCTGGGGAGCCTGGGCAGTGCCCAGCACCCTCTGGGGGAAGAAGAACCTTTCCCTGCTCTCCAGCCCAGCCCTCCCTGGCCCAGCCCCAGCCGTGCCCTGGCTGCTGTCCCTGTCCCAGAGCAGAGCTGGGAGCTGCAGCCCCCGGGGAGCTCTGCCCTCAGCCCCTCTGCTCCAGCTGAACCAGCCCAGTGCCCTCAGCCGCTCCTCGGGTGGCCCCTCCGGACCCTTCCCCATCCCTGGCCCTGCTCTGGGCACTCCCAGCACCTTTAGATCTCTCTGATGTTGTGGCACCCCAGACTGGAGTCCATCAAGGAAAATGCTGGGCCAAAATCTGCAGAACCTGCTTGTGAGACTGATTCTGCTGTCCCCAAGTGAGCAGAACTTTGCACAGCAAGCCCAGCAATCACTGCAGCCACAGCAGTCACAGCAATCACAACAATCCTTTCTGCTGCAGCAACATCCTCACCTAGATGAGGATCCTAACCATCCATCCTGACCAGGTGCCAGGCAGGCAGAGTGTCCTGACAAAACAACACTGGGTCCCTGCTGGCGTCAGGACTTGGCTCTGGATTCAGATCATTGTGACCCACCAAAGGGCAGCACTTCTTGAATAATAATGAAATTAAGCCCAGGGTTTAAGCTAAAAGAGTGCACCAGCACTTCCCTGCTTCAGAATAAAAGTAATAAATAAAATCTACTGAATGAGATACTAAATGGTTTTCTTAATGAGGATGAGAGGTTCACTCCCAGAAGGAACAAGAAAAACATGCAAAAACCACCAAACAAAACAAAACAACAAGAACAACAAAACAAACACAAAAACCCCCAAAACCCAAATCCAAACCCCAAACAAACAAAAAACCAACCCCCCCCAAAGAACAAACAAACAAAAAAACCCAAAAATCCCCACAAAAATCTGAACAAAAACCCCACAAAAACACAGAGTAGGTTCCAACATGGTGTTCAGACAGTCCCCCAGGAAGCACCTGATAGAATAATACCCACCAGACCTGGGCTGTGGAGAGTCCAAGTGCTGTACCTGCCAGGAGCTGCAGTGCCAGGGATGCCACTGCAGTGCCCCACATAAGCCACTCATGAACTCTGCAAATACATTTTGGCCAGGCCAGTTTGCCTGGCTTCAGCTTAGAGCCCTAACCACAGAGAATGGCTCCTGGGACTGCCAGTGGGCTTTGCAGCTCTACTAAGGCTTTGTAAGGAGTTGAAGCTCACAGGTAGAACTTTATTAGTAAGTAAGATTAATAATATGGAATAAATGGAGACAACTGCCTTCTACAGTTTCCTTTTTTCATACACAAATCCATGGAAGCTCTAAACTTTTCCCTTTTTCACCTGCAAAACAGAATATTTCAGTGCAAACCCCAATGGTTTGACCTGGAACTCAAAAGCTGTAGCTGCTAACACATTATGTGGGAACGCTGGATGAGCTGCCTTGTGCTTGCTTTTCCTTCTTTCCTGGTGGGATCTGTGCAGGCAAGTTCTTTGTCCCACAAAGCCCCCGCAGCCAAGGCAGAGCAGTGGGGTGCACTGCAGGGGATGGAGGTGTCAGACCCCAAAAGGATGTGGGTGCTCAGAGTCTGGAGGTGCAGGATTGGCACAGCTCCACGTGCCCAGTCTCTCTCTCTTGGCAGCCCCGGGGATATAGAAAATCAGCTGAGATCCCTCCCTTAGTCTGCATTCCTTGCCTCATTCCTAGTCCTGGCTTGTTCCCTCTACAGAGCCTGCACAGGGCAAGACCGTGCAGGGTAAACATCCCAATTACAGCAGAAAGAAAGTTCTTCACACAAAGTGAGATACATGAGATCATTCCCTTTCTGGAAAAGCTCCTCCACAGAGCCAAGAGAGGCAGGGACATGAGTGTGCTCTGGGGGGTGAGGCGGTGGGAGGCTTCTTCCCAGCCCCGAGAGGTCCTGCTGGCTTTCCCCCAAAGGGGAGCTCCCCCAGCTCCACCAATGCCAAGGCACATCTTTGAACAAGCTGGTGGTGGTGTTTCTCCCCTTCTTTCCCACCTTGTGATTTTCAGAGCAGGAAAAAATTCCTATTCTTATTTATTTATGTGGGGGAGAAGCTGTGAGTATATTGGGAATAATTGCAAAAAAATCCTCTGAGGAGTTTGTGAGCATTTGTGAGCATCTGTGAGCCTGACAGGCACGGACACACCTGTGGGAAGCTGAGGGATTCTCCAGGATCAACCATAATACTCTTCAAAACTCATGTGATAAAGAGAAGTGCTTGAGTTTCTCAACTAATTTGTCTGCTGTTGGCTGTTTACTCAGGAATCTGCTCTCAAACCCTATGTGGTAACACATAATTGACTGAAGAACCATAATGTAACCAGAAGATGAATCAGAAGGAATTATTTTACAAACCCACCACTTAACTGCAAGGCAGTGGCAATCCACAGTGGCCCTTTTCATCTGCTTATCTTCATTAAGGAATTAGGGACCCTCTGCTCTGCCAGGCTCCTCCCAAGCCCACAGTCACAAACAGCCTCTCTCTTCCCCACCCCCGCTTTTTTCTTGAAAAAAACAGAGTTTTCTACTCATATCTTTATTTCTTAACAGAGAAAGTGAATAATTAATTGATGTTAGTGAATAAACAAAACTGTCCATAATGCTTATGCTGTTCATGTGTTGAAGGGGAGGAAGGGGCAGGATAAGAGAGGGTTGCAATTTCAGTTGTGCCCATGCGCAGCTTAACAGAGCATCACTTGTTTAAATGGAACTGCATTGTTCTCTTCTACCTAAAACCCTTTCTCTTACCTGTGCTGTCCCAAGGTGTTAAACACCTTCACTGCAGTGAAAATTGCTGGGAGCTGCCTGTGCCAGCCAGTCTTGGCATTCCCAAGTGCTGGGGCATCAATGGCAACAGGCTGCCTTTGAGAAATACGGGCTTTATTGAAAAAGGGCAGAATGTTCATGTTCCAGAAATAATTTTACCAACTCTTGGCATTATTTTAAGTAGCCAGAAGAATGGGAAAGGATCTTTAGTGTAAGCAAAGGTATTCAATGTGGATTCTACTTTCTTCTCTTAAATTAGAAATATGTGCAAAATTTACATTTTAAATTGCAAATTATTTTGAAAATGCATATGTTGACTTAGTTTTATTTAAGGCAGGCTGGTTAACTCTGTATCTAAGTTGAAACTTTTAAATTATCTTCACATGCTCCCTGTCACTGCTGGTGTCCTGGGTGTATTATTATGCATGACTCACTGACACCACAGACAATCTCAAAGCCAAGTATAATTTATTTTTAAATCATGAATCCATTTTCTTTACCTTGAATTTCTCCTGTATTTTCACACTTGTTCTTCTGGCCTCCTCCCCAAGTTTCATGGGCCAGCTGCATGTGTGTGTTGTCTGCCAGTTATCTTCTCTCTTATCACAGACAAGAAACCGTGTCTGAATCTGTTCCCTGTTCACACCATCCCTTGAATTCCACTGTGAGTCCATTCCAAATATCTATAGTTAAATCCATGCTAAATTGTGGGAAAAATCAGACTTTTTGAATCCAGAATTAACACTAAATTAATACCCATTTGTACAGTTGATCTGATTCAGAACAACTACGTCATCAATACTATATGTCATCAAACCCCAAATAGTTTATGGAGGCTCAATTACTGTGATTCATCTATTTCTAGAAGTTGTATTTCTATTCAGTTTCTACAAGTCTGACTCAGATTTTGTAGCAAAATTCAGAGTCAGTGTTGCACTGTGAACGTGTCTCATCTCTCGACAATATGATGTTTTTGTCAGCAGAGGAAATGAGAGTAGAAAATTCTGTGGAACTGAAAAGTTGCTGGGTTTTCTTGAGCTGGTCAGAGAAGAGTTCACCATTTGCTAAGCAGTAAACCCTGTTTGCTGATCTGCTGCCATCTGCTTTTATTATTTCAGCCCTGCAGTGAGACACCGTGACAGCCACTTATTGTGCCTTATACCAACTTCAAATCATGCACTGAACAACTGTGCACTTTAATTAGTCCTTATTTTTAATAGACTGAGAACATCCAGCTTTGCTGCACTGGAAAAGTTCTGGATCCTGGACATATAACATTTTTCTGCAGATCTTGTTTTATTTTCCAGTTTTTAAACTTTTTAAACTCCTAAATGTGAATCCCCCCACTGCTGCCTTCCGGAGTCTGGAGTCCAAGTGAAGCAACAGCACCCAGAGGTGTGAATTCCCCCCTTCATCTTCACAGACTGCTAAATTCAAAGTCTACATGTGACCCCTTAAAGGCTCAGCATCAACCTCTGCTGCCCAAGGATGTCTGGCAAAGGCACTCCTTGTCCAGCCTCATATGGACATTCCAGATGTTCCTTCCATTGGAGTGGACATTCCAGAGGAAATTGAGGCTGCTGGCTGGTCCAGCAGCTGGACAGAGGTAGGAACAGCAGTGGACCATGGTCCATAGCAGCCCAGTAGTGGTATTCTCTCTGAACTGCAGATGACAGCTTTAGAAGCTCCTTCCAGAAATTCCTCTCGGGAGCTGCCATTTAAAACCATTTTGCCAAATTCTTGAGGGATGTTGCTAAAATCGTTGAGAAGTTTTTGCTGATCTGTATCCAATATTGAAAACTTTAACAAATTGTGGAGTAATTTTTCCTCCCAGGTAGAAAGTAGAGAGGATTCTCGGGCATATTTTCATTTTGTTTTCTGTAGGAATACAGACCGTGACCCACATTTGTGCAAAGCCATCTATTTAAAACAGGTCCAAAAGAACTTTGAAAGGGGTAGGTAAAGATAAACTTTTCTGAATGATGCCAAAAATACAAATCACACACTTCTCTTTCTGTTATGCTCCATTTGGCCCTGTCTTGCTGTATAACCACACTCATTTTGCTTGCTTGCCAAGTGAGAGCAAGCTACTTTCACACCTATAAATACCTCTTATAACTAATTTTTATTTATCAAGAAAAATTCTAATGATTACACTGAAAATCACTGTAGGTTTTCCCCCAAATGATATCTTTTCACTACTTCCATCTGCATCATCCCTGACACCTCTTAGAAATTTCTGACTTGCTGCTTTTGCCCTCCTACCAGAGTCACAGAACACTTTAGGTTGGAGAAGGCCTTTGAGACCATTGAGTCAAACCATTAACCCAGCCCTGCCAGCTCTGCCACTAAACCATATCCCCAAAAGCCACATCTACATATCCTTATTCATGATCTTGCTGATAAATTCAAAGATGACAGAAAAATTACAGGATGATTTCCTCTTCCCTTTTGGATACCTTTCCTTCTCCCAGTTTCAATCTCTTCTACTTTTTCCTGACTCAGATATTTGAGCTCCAGTTTATTGCCTCTTCTAAGCCTCCCTTTTACCTCCATGACACAGTTTTATTTCTCAGTTTAACCTCCTTCGGCAAAGGGAGAGATTACTCTGTCCCCTGCTTTTTTCCCCTCAGCTTCCCAGTTTTCTCTGGGTATTTACATTGAAGGTTCCTTATGTATTTTGAGTTTCTTTTCATCCTGGGCTTTGTCTGGTCAGTTCCAGCTTCTTGTTGTACACTCTCACATCTTTCAGCGTCACTTTCCAGCTGAATGTCAGTGGTCCATCATTATCCTTCAAGATCTACCATTGGACTTGGTCCTTGATCTCTCAGGATTCTCACTCTAGGTCCCCATGTTTACGTTTGCCAGAAATCCTGCAGTTTCTCTTTGGAGAAATCTCCATGCTGCAGATATTGCCTGGATCTACTCAACTGAGCTTTGATCCATCCATGCTGAAGGCCTTTGCAGGGGTCTTCTCTATGTTTCTCTGGAGGACATTGCAGTCTCTCACACCTTCTCCGACAGCAGAAAATCACTTTGCTCTAGTGCTTACTAAAATTCTAAAAACATTTCTGCACGCATTGCACAGCAGCTTGTGGCAGTGAGTAGCATCATCCATGCAGTTTCCTTGTACTTTCTGATCTATGCTCACATTTTATTGTGGTATTAAATGTAGTTCTTCCTAAAATAAGTCAAACCAAGTTTTGGAGGCTTTCCTTTCATATGCTGTTGGCCAAGCCCAGAGCAGCTGTCACACACATCTTGGGATAGGGGATTACCCATGGCCCGATGGGTTCTGTGTTGTTCCCGCACACATGACGGTTCTCGATGCTTCCTGTGGCTCCACGTTGTGAAGACAAAGGAGGGATCATTACAGAGAGGGATGAGCTGGGTGCTTCTGTGTCTGGCTGCCCACAGCTTCCCTTCCTAGTGGTGCCACTGGGAGGTAACAGAGTCCACCAGCATCACGAGTGCACAGTTTTACCCTTTATAAGTTTGCAGGAGTTCTTTGGAGTCCTGAACTGAAATACCATTCCTTGGGAATCATCAGGCTCTCACAGATGCTTGAGTAGCCAGGAGTTTCTGGTCCCCAGCATGGATGGGTCCCCCAGAAGCACTATCTCATTTTAATTCTCTTCACATGTGTTGTTATTATTTGTGATGGTTAAAGGGCAGAAAGATCACGGCCTGGTTCTTGTAAACTTGGTTGGAGCTGCCAGTCTGGCAGTTAAGAAATTGTCTCTTGATGTGTAGTCATTTTCAGAGGATGCAGAAACCCACCAGGTCCTTTCCACAGCTTCTCTGGCTTCACACGGAGCACAGGAAGAGGTGACAGAATGTGTCAGGTGTGGGGTCCCACAGTGACGTTTCCAGCTGGAACTGCCTCGTATTCCTGAAATTGTTTTCTTAGGAGTTGGTGAGTTGTGTAATTCATTCCTTGTTTTTCCTTGATGGTTATTATGGTCTCTGTTCTGTGTTTATAATGACGTGTGTTTACTAATAGTGTGGTGGCATCCACTGCCAAGCTGCTTCTGCTAACAATAAAACAAGGGAAAAGTGATATTTATGAAGGCTTGGGGGCTGGCCGGGCTGCAGAGCTTGATTTTTATTGTAGCTGACTGCAAACTTCTCAGACACGGGAATCTGTCTCTCATTGTGGAGAGCTGGTTTTCATTTCAATCTGGGTTCCATTATTGGGGTTTGGTTTGCATTCTGTAAGATTGGCCATGTGCAGATTCACACAAACAAATATGGAATTTATGTCTGTAGCTTTCACTTGTGGGATTTAAACCTCCACCTATTTGAAATGTCTCTGGAAGGGGATAAGAGGAACTACAATGTTCCTCTTTCTAATGGAAGGATGTGTTGTGTAGCAACAAGCAGGCCAATAAAAAGAGTTTGAATTACTTTCCACCCTCTCCTGAGCCACCAGGGCACGAGAGAGCTGTGTTAGGGAAGGCAGCAACAGCAGATGTCACTTGCCACTTGCTGCCTCTTGTGGCTGTGCTAAGGGACCTGTCCCCAAGATTGTCATCAGCCTCACACACTTCTCCAACAGCAGCTACTGTTTGGAGATACCTTCATGCCATCTGCTGAGGTTTTCAGGCTCAGGGTGTTTCATGTTTGGAGAGCCTTTGCAGTGCTTCCCTGTCAATCTAAGAGAAAAGATAAATTCCCAGAAAAGCTCTTGGTCTCTGGGAGCAAACCAATTCCACTTAAGCAAAGATTTTACCCCGGATGACAGAGACAGGATAGTGGGATCTGGGCTGTGCATGAGAATGTTTGGGGTCTTCTTTTCAAAAAGTGTTTCTAAGAACAGCTACGTGTCTGAGGACAGTTGACTTCCTTTGGAGGAATGTGTTGTGCCAAGGAGGTGACTTGGCAGAGACAGAGCATTTCTAGGCAGGATGCCTGAAGGGAGGCAGTTGGCACTGTCTGCCTGTGAGCCAGGGCTCTTCCTGAAACGGCAGCAGGGACAAGAGGAGCTGTGCTGAAACCAAAGGGCCTCGTTCTGTCATCCCTCTCCATGAGTGGGGTTCACTTGTCCGTGGGAGACTCCAAGTCTGCTGCTTCTGTGCTGATGCAGAGTTTGGTCCATTGCCAAACTCAGTCCTATAGCTCCCATTCACCTCTCAACTATTACTAATAATGTATCCTTCCTTCTTTTTTTTCAAATTACTCACGAGCAGGAGTTGTGTAACTCCTGTCTGTAGCTTTATGTTTTCCCTGTGACTGTAACCCAAAACACTCATAGAATAAATGGTGACTTGAGATTTTACTGGCCAAACAGGGGTGTGAAGGGGACCACCTAGAAAAGTACCTTTTTCCCTAAATGGAAAGGTATTTTCATTAAACTTTCTGGTAATAGGGGTTTACTTCTCCTTGCCTGAGTCTGATACCAGGACCAGCCCATCACTGCAGCCAGTCTTGTGCTGACACAGAAACAGGCTCACAGAGGCTTTCAGGTGTAAACTCTCCTGCTTCAATGACTAATGTCCCATGTCAGACGTGAGGTATGCCTGTATTTTCTCCTACCAGTTAATCCACATAATTCAAGAGATGGAAACCAATTCTTTTCACGCTAAAGTTCTGCCAATTACATATTATTCAGTTATGAGTTTGTTACCTTGAGTCTCTCATCATTAGGGGGAGAGGAGATGGTATTTTAGGAGCCGGTTGCCCTGCAATGCAGCTGTGCTACCAGTGCATCTCATACCCAGGAAAGTTTTAACAACTTAATGAATTTAAGCTGACTCTTGAAAACTTGACTGTGCAACTCTATAGTCTCTAGACCAAGTTATATTACAGGAACATGTAAACATCATCCATCTGATTTGTCCTTTCCCAGCCCTACATTTTCTCAGTTACATGGGTGCAGAATATGTGCTCCACTTTCAGTTCCCATACAACTAAATCCTGCTTCATAACCACATGGAATAAGTGAAAAATGAAGTATGTCTGTGTTTGCAAAATTCTTGATTTTCCTACCTGAATTCACAGTTTATAGACACATAGGATAGTAGCCTTTTTAAAATAATTAAAATCTAACATGAAAACCTTTTCTCTTTAGGGAAGAACATAATGACTCAGCCCCAGAACAGATGAAATTAATGGTTTATGAAAAGCAGAGAAATGAGTGTCAAAATTAGTCCTGAGGTGGCAGCAGCCCTGAATTCTGAACATTCACTGTAGTGAATTGTTCTTTCCATGGTCACACTGAACCAACCAACCACAACTTTGGTTGTCATCTTGTGCTCAGATTTCAGGGAGAACTCTGCTGGAGAAGGATGGATGATTTTCCAGTGTCAAATGCAATTCTGCTTATGGTCCTGAATTTTGTTTTGCTTCTTAAACAAGAGCTTTATATTTGTACTGAATGCATAATATTTTTAATATTAACATAAGATTTAAAATGCTGTGCAGGTTCTAACTCCTTTGGTGACAGTGGAGGGAGGTGTTGGCACATAGAGACCCTGACACTTCGCTTGTTCCTCTTGTATAAACTGATCAAAGTATGAGCTGCTTCCAAGAAATGCAGCTTCTTCAGTGGCTACACCCACCATGCCCCCCCAAAACTGTTCCACAGATGTGTTCATTACCTCTGGATTTTGCCTATATTCAAAAGTAGGACAAGGGGGAATGGTCTTAAGATGAAGGAGGTTATACAGAGACATACAGAAGAAATGCCTCCCTGTGAGGGTGGGGAGGCCCTGGCACAGGGTGCCCAGAGAAGCTGTGGCTGCCCCATCCATGGAATTGTCCAAGGCCAGGTTGGACGGGGCTTGGAGTAACCTGGGATAGTAACAAAATGGTGTTTAATGTCCCTTCCAAGCCAAAACATTTTGTAGCTTCTATAGTTCCATGTACTGTGCCACCAGATGAGAAATTTTTTCCTAGTGGGGGTGGTACCTCCCCTCCTTCCCCTGCCTGTCCCCTTGTTGCTTTATGACGCCCTTCCTGTGAAGTCTTTTTTGTAATATGCATACAAAAGCCACTCCCCTGGGGCTGTGGCTCAGCCCTTCAGGGCTGTTGGGATCTTCTGCTGGCAGCCAGTGGAGGCTGGTGGAGGGGAAGCTCCTGCAGACCCCCTTTCCAACAAAGTCATAGAGGAAAGGGTTCATTGGCAGGAACAGATTCTGTGTTTGGGAAAAAAAATTAAAACCTTAGCTTGCTGCTAGTAATTTATTACACTCAGACTGTGTTCTTCCTGCAGGACCTCATAAATCATATTTCATTTGAGATTTCCAAGGATTGAGTAAGGAATTTTAAGGACCAGGCTGAAGGAAGCATATTCATATCATCACTATCTTTGATTTACTGTTTTTTGCAAACCGGTAGGAGATGGTGGGTTCAGGGACTACTAATAAATACAGCACATTGAACTGGGATCTGTTTAAGCCCCCAGATTTTTTAGTACTTAAGCTCTGACACCTTGGGATGCTCTGAGGGTTCAGTTTTCAGGAACACAGGTAACACTTCTGCATGAGAAATGTAAATTAAAGTCAGATTTTTGCTGATAGAAATTCCTGTGGTGGAAAAATGATTTACCTCAGCAGACAGTCTGGCTTTTGGAGGGTAAATGACAGCAGCTACAACTCCTGAGCTTTCCTAGAGTGATGAGGGGGATCTTCAGCTGGACGACAAGAAACAGTTCAGGTGGAGTCTGGAGAGCCAGGGGCACTTGCACAAGATGAAGATTTTTGTCAAACTTGTCTTCCATGTTTTCCATTGTGCAGCATCTTTTAACTCCAGGGACTATCAGTGTAACTGCAGCTCCAGCTGCTAAGAAACAAATTGGTAAATCAGTCACCCAGACAAACTGAACTTCATCCTGTGGCAGGTGGTGTCCCTTCTGCACCCAGAGGGACATCCCAGCGCAGGACTGTGAATCTTTAGGATTGGGGTACTGAACTGGGTTTACATGGCAATTTTGGCAGTGAGAGGGAGGCTACAGAGGTGGTTTCCGTGAGAAGCTGCTGGAAGTTTCCCCACGTCCAGCAGAGCCAATCACAGCTGGCTCCAGGATGGACCCCCTGGCCAAGGTTGAGATCATCAGCCATGGTGGGATAAGGTGTTTAAGAAGCAGAATAAAGTTACTGGACAATGGCAGCCAAGGAAAGGCTGTGAAACTGTGTGAGAGCAGCAACCCTGCAGACACCAAGGTCAATGAAGAGCACGGGCCAGGAGATGCTCCCAGCACTGTTTTGCCCATCAGGGTGATCACTGCGGGATCTCTCCCTTTCCTTATCTCAACCCACAAGCCTTTCCTTATATTTTCTCTCCCCTATCCAGCTGAGAAGGGCAGTGATAGAGTGGCTTTGGTGGGCACCTGGTGCCCAGCCAGGGTCAACCCACCCCAGGGTTGGGAATCTCCTTGATGAAGGAGATTCTCAGGTGTTTGGAGGACTGGGACCATGGGGCAGCTGAGCTTCCAGCTGGGATTCCAGGAAAGTGTGACTCCTTTGTAAGGAGATCAGTGGGTGTTTAAAAGCATCTGATACTGGGAATCTGTTTATTACATGAGGTTTAAACTACTGAAGCTGGAAGGGAGGAGCTTAGGAAGGAAATCACAGAATGATTTGGGTTGGAGGGAACCTTAAAGATCCTCTAGTTCCAACCACACACTTTTCTAAACATCTTCCTCTTGGAGAAAAAAGAGATTTCCCTGATATTCAAAGGCAATGAGACCTGTGTTCCTGCTCAATAATCCTGTTAAGCTCAGAACAAAACTCATGTGAGAATAAAAAATATACGAGTAATTCAATAGGGCACAGCTTGATGTCCTGGTGACTGAGCTTGTCGGCCTGTGAAGGAAGTCAGAGTTGTTGGAGTGTCCCTGGTGTGCTGCAGGGTGGGTCAGGAGCTGACTCTGCTGGTAGAGCCAGCAGAGGCTGTTGTGGACCACAAAGAGAGATGCTGGAACCTATTTTCTAGCACAGTAATGGCAACCAAACATTGAGTATTGTCATACAGAAAAACTGACCATCATGGAGAGAGCAGTCTTATCCATGGAGCTGGTTCTTCCAAGATGGAGCTGAGGCCCACTGGATATGAGGGAGGTGGCACCATCCTCCTTTATTTGGATCTCTGTCTAGAGGGAGCACCATCATCAACTCCCTTAATTCACCTCCAAAAGAGGACTTTTTGGTTCACTTGGGTTTTTCTTGAATCTTTTACCAGAATCCTTATCTCTATCTGATTTCTACAATGGATATTTGTAGATTGCAGTGGACAACTGCATCAAGCTACACTGTGTTTTTAAACATGGTTCCCACAATAAGGTCATCTCACCTTAAAAACAGGGAAATCAATTGCTGAAATGTTTTGATTTTCAAGGATTTCTTGTGACTGAACTGTGGAATGTTGAGCACATGGTGGGATGTGCTGCCGGACCCAAGCTGTGTTCTGTGCAGCACTGGATACCCTGAGACGCCAAAAGCATATAGAGAGTAAATGTTGAGTGTCTCATTCTCAATCTCCTGGCAGCAACAGTCAGGAACTTACCAAAGTTAAAGGAGGGAAAGGGAGGCAAATGGGAGCACAAGAGGGGGAACAGAGTCTTTTCTGTTTCTTTTCATTGCTAAACATTAATTAATGGTTTTTATTAATGCAAAACTTTTCAACCAAAAGTAAATCCAAGGACTTTGCAACCTACATTCTGTCTGGAGATTTTTCTTCCTTGGAGGACATTTCCATGCAGAAGTGTAGGTTCAGCATTTCGGGTGCCATTGAGGTGCCCGTAGTAAAAGTGTTTTGCACATCCCTGGAAGTGCACAGATGGAGACACTGATCCTGCTGTGTGTGTGGGTCTTGCACCAACACCTGCATCCTGTCCCTGGTGCCACAGCTCTTTCTCACCAGTTGGGCAGGAGGGGTTCAAATGTGCCTCTAGCTGAGCTGTGTTGTGAGAACAGAAAAGTGGGAACACCACCTTGTAGTCTGACATGGAAGTGATTCCCAGTGACTCAGGCTGGGAAGGATTATACCTGGAAGGGGACCTGCTGTGAGGACACAGCTGCACATGGCATGGAGGCCCAAGCTGCTAAAGACAAAACTTCAGCCAAGACACTCTGTAAAACTCCTCAGGTTTTGTTGTCACAAGTGTTCGTCATTCCCACGGCTGATCAGGTGCTGAGGTGTTTTCCCTAACATCCTCAGGAGCACGAGTTGTCCTTCCCAGCCTAGGAACAAGGACTCAGTCCATATTCAGATGGAGAGGGTCACCTATAGAATCCATAGCAGCGCTGATGGCCTCATCTCCATTCCCTGGTCCAGTGGCTGCTCCAGCACTGGACTGGTCAGATCCCTTTTATAACCCTGTGGGACCCATTCTGCTGATGCTGTACAAGCACACGGTGAATAAAAGCACATTCCTATGTCTCACTGGGAATTATTTTTCCTAGAGGATTCACACCATGTTTGGAATTCCACATATGTTGGTTACTTATGATTAATGCAAATGAGGGCTCACTGCTCCCAGCCTGGATAAAGCATAATTTTAATAACCAAGAGAATTGGAAGAAGGCACTGGGAAAAAGTAGGCTGTCTTCCCTAGAGGGATCCAGGAAAATTAGACTAATAACATAAGGTGTGTTGGCTGGAGAAAAGCTTAAAATAAAATTTGTGGGTTTTGCTTTCACACAATGTAATTGCATGTATGTACATGGCTGTTGTTGGGAAAGCTCTGGATAAATTCCTGTCTGGATTGTTTCTCTCTGTGTCAGAGTCTGGCAGTAGGTTTGGTGCAACCTGGTGCAGCTTCTCATGTCGCATTTTCCATGTGAACATTCATGCATTAAACTAAAATATGCTTTTAATGAGTATTTGAGTGAATATAAAAGGAAACCCGAGAGAAGCATAAGCACAATCCAAATGAATTTGTAAATTGGGAGAAGGAGGGGGAAGGGGAGAAACCAATGTTTGCAGTTCTTGCCGTGGCTGTGAGATGTTCATTTTGGTGACATATGTGAAATGTAGTGGCAACCTGCACCTAAATGCATCCAAGTTAACAGGAGAGCCCTGGCTGAGAGCCGCGGGCTGCTTGGCTGCAGAGCCACCAGCTGCACATCTGTGTCACAGCCGTGAGGGGAGCAGAGGAGCTGCCAGCTCGGCACATGGGGCACTGGCTTCCCTCTCCCAGGTTGTGGAACACCTGGGCCATCATCACTGGAACATTACAGTTTTTTCCTAATAATTTACCTGTCTGCATGATGCTCTGGCATGAGGCAGCACGTGATGGTTCCTCTGACTCTGAGCAAGCTGGCATTGTTAAGAGCATAATTTATTTTCAGCAGCATTTTAAAAAATATCTTTTTGCTCTGTTATATGCAGTTTGTTACTGGTTCTACTTCCAAGGACTAACAGAAAACCCCGGATAGAGTATCCCTGCAGTTGCTGGGATTTGGTGCTACTCAGCAGTGTTGTCTTGGTGCAGTTCCACGTAAAGTTTGTTCTAAGAACCACTTGGCAACATTGGCTGTGGCTTTCAGGAAGCAGGTCCTTCAATAAAAGCCTTTAAAAGCAAGCTGGACCCTGTGACAACTTAAATGAGACCTAATCCACGCTTGGTGTTCCTGTGACAGGAGCACTGTTACCCTTCTGAATGACCTGCTGTTATATTCATAGGAAATTTGGAGCATATTGCTTTGTGCCCATCCCTTATCTGTCTTTACCCATCCATGTCTCCATCAGTGCTGAAAGGCAAATAGCAGGAAAACAGAACCACACTTCAGTAAGTGCAAATGCTCCCTGGAACTCACGGGAGAGACCCATTGATTTGTAGCAAACTTAAGGACCCAAGAGCTTGAGAATCCCATCCTGGATCAATCCAAGGGTCTACCTAGTTCCTGTTTCTAGCAGAGGGAGAGTCTTTGACCAGGATGAATATTTGAAGTTAATTTCTTTTCACAAATAGGACATTCAGCCAACATTTTTTTTAACATGTATAATTCTTGAAGAATGCTTCTAAACTCTCACCCAATGCCAAAGAAAGCAGAGCAGTGTTTTCCATCAATCTGCAGGACGTCTGATGGAGTTCAGTGGTACTATCTACCTGCCCAAATTAACCGGCATAACACTTTCCAGTATTGGAGCCTCCAGAAAAGTTCATGTTCCACAACTACACAGATATATGATGACTGGATGGGAATTTTGACTTCTTTACTGTTACTATTTTAGAAGTACCTGGAGAATCGATTTAATACATGTCTCAAAACTTGCCTCTTCCCCCAGTCAAAGTTGAACTCCCACTTGAACTCCCAAGTTTGAAGCCCTGCTGTAATCCTGCAAACTCTGCAATGAGGTGAAGTTGCTGCTAACTGGGATGTGTCCTCTTTAAGGTGTGCAGGTTCTGCAAGGCAGAGGGGGACACATCAAACCTTTTATTTATAGGAGATTGTCTTCTGCTGCAGATTCCCTCAGGCATAAACATGTGTTTTCCCAATTGGCACAGAGGGTGGAGGGTTGAGGTTCCATGTGCTGGGAGACATGGGAGCACCACATGATGAAAATCCAAGTAACCCATTGAGGGCTTCATGTAGGGCAGTGAGGGAATGTGGATGAGAGCAATGTTTGTTTCTTCTGCCTGTGTTTCTCCAGAGTATCTTAATAACTTGATGGGCTTCCTCAAGGTTTACCTTCATGGGACCAAGAACCAAACCACTTTCTGGGTGAACTTCCCTGGTCCTCCATCTTCTGCAAATTTCCTTTAAATCATACAGCTTTGGGCATAACAAAACTAACATTGTAACATCAGACATCTCCAGAGAGCCTTTTGCCCCCTCAGGCCTCCTCAATGTCTCAGAGAGGGACAGCAGAGGTTATATTTTCTGGAGGGATGACTCATATGCTTGCCATGGGCAAAGAATCAACTATTCCATCAACTAAGATCCCCTGTAAGCTGTCCAAGCAGAAAAATTGGCTTAAACTATAAAGGTAGCTGGTAGCCTGCCTTCTCTTGGAGGTAAGAGGAGTTGGAGAACGGCCACTATGGCAGTGTGCTTCAAAAATAGGGACAGAAATGAGGAAAATGTTAAAACAGAGAGTAAATGCCAGTTAAAGAGGCTGTTGTAAACAATCCTGAGGGCTCACTAGCGTAGGGCTCAGAGCTAACCCTGAGCTGCAGATCTCGTGGTAGCTCACATGAGGCAGCAGACTGGGCAGCCAGCTCTGGAGAAAAGTTCATTAAAAACGTACTTTTTAACATTCAATTACATCTGATTATTTCCGAATCAGGCACATTTATATCTAGGTTTAACAAGCAATTTATTAACATGGATGTATGTGCAGTTTGGCTTCTGAGGTAACTGGGAATTGCTTCCTCTGTCTAATCTCAGGGTTTGCTTCTTTTCATGCAGCTTTCTGAGATGCTGTGAGCCTCCAATCACTGTGTGATCATTGGCTTCTTACAGAAAACTTCCACGAGTAGGTCCCACAGCACTGACCTGAGGACAGACTCTTCTGCTGAGCTGTTCAAGAGGGAGGCACAGCAGGGTTGTGGGAAAATAGGTGAAACAATCTTCAGTACCAGCTCCCTAGAAATTGAGGGGCAATGATTTTTAATTTCAGTTTCCAAGGCTGCACCTATTCTGTGTACCTTGGAACACAGACTCACAGGAAGGCAAATGCTTGGATCATTCACATACCTGTGCTCTGACTCTCCCTTCAGAAATTCTTCCCTATGAGTGTGCTGAGGTCCTGGCACAGGGCCAGAGAAGCTGTGGCTGCCCCATCCCTGGAAGTGTCCAAGGCCAGGTTGGAGCAATCTGGGATAGTGGATGGTGTCCCTGCCCATGGCGGGGATGGAATGAGATGGCCTTTAAGGTCTTTCCAACTCAAACCATCCCAGGATTCTCTGTCTCTACCAGCAGCACAGGTAGTTCGAGCCATCTGCCTCCAGTGTCTTCAGTTTGCTACTGCTGAGGGTGACTTCACTGGAGGCTGAACAACAAAGCCTTGCAGCACTGATTTAATAGAAAACACATCGCTGGTGGAACACTGAGCCCTGTGTGTGTGATGTGGGACTTGCATGGGACTAGACCTGCTGCTCTTTGCCGTGGGCAGGGTCCTTGCCAGTGCCTGACATGGATGAACTTGGTTCATTCCATCAGACAACCCCTTTTGGAAAGCACATGACCTGTCCTTTCATGTAAAAATGTAATTTGGAGGTTGTTTCCATCGTAATTGGCTTCTAGAACCAATTATCTTATAAATCATCTTTTTAAAGGTCATCATAACTTTTCTGCCTTTCTTATACATACAGTTGTATTTAAGTCTTGATTTTTTTCTCAGTTTTTAGTCATTTTTGTAGCTTTAACCTTCCACCTGCCTCGTTTACTTCAAGGCACGCTGTGATTGCCAGCCATAATGACTTTACCAGGATGTCCCCCCTGTAAGCAGCAGTCTGCAGCAGTAAGACACCCAGAGACCAGGTTTTAATCAGCCTTGACTGACGACTAAAAATGATTCACTCCTGTCAGCATTGGGCAACACAACAAACAGTTCTCCAGCAAATCTCTTAAGCAGAAATATGTTGGCATGTTTCTATAGCAACTAAGGAAAAATATTTCACACAAAAGTCCATCTGCTGCAACAGAGAGGGAGATCTGGCCAAGGATTCCGTTAGAAATTAATCTTAATTTGCAAATTTTAGTTTTGAAAACCTCACACAACCACTTGCACAAAAAGGCAGAATCTAAGTGAAAGGGAAGAGAATTGTTTATTTGATAGATTCTGTCAATTAATCAACAAGCTGATCTTTAATTTGGGACACAGTGATTGTCTGAGGCTGAGAAACCTCAGTGCTTTGGAAAGGTTCATCTCCAGGGCTGTTTACCCACCAGGCTGCCTCACACCATCTTGTACTCAGAGTATTTGGAAACACACGGAATTTTTTCGAGAGAGCCTGGTAGCAAGCATCCAATAATTTTTTTTAAATCATTTTGGTTTGATTTACTTGTAAAGAGTCACTCAGATTCATTCAACCATATAAAATGCTTTGTAGAAGCCATCAAAGTGAGGAGAGGGGGGAAAAACCAATGCGATAATTTGGACAGCAATGCATTTTATTTTATGTGATGTCAACACTTCAAAGCCTATTGGAGCCGTGCTCAGGAGATCTGAAACATTTTACAGGGTGCTTGGTGTCTGTGCTAAAAACCATCTCCAACCCTAGGTTCTCTTGCACAATATTCACAGGCTGCTGCCAGCAGTTCTTTCTTCCTCACTTGCTGCTTTCTCTGTCTCCTCTGGCACTTCAACAGAGGCCCCAAAATAAATTCCATAAAAGAAGTATCAAAAAGCAACAACAAGATTCTTCCAGCTAGGGAGAGTTTACTCCTGGGTCCTGGAAGGCATGCCAGGTCTCCAGGGACTCTGTCCATGAGAAGGGAAGTCCAGCTCACGTAGGTTCTCTCCCATGGAGTTTTGTATGAAAGACTAGACCTGAAGAGACCTCAGGAAGAGGTGATATTTTTGTGTGGAGAGAGACTACTTGTAAGATCATGAAGTGACAAGAAAAGGGGAATTAATTCAAACTGAAAGAGGGCAGGGTTAGATCAAATATTGGGAAGAAATTCCTCTCTGTGAGGGTGGGGAGGCTCGGGCACAGGGTGCCCAGAGAAGCTGTGGCTGCCCCATCCCTGGAAGTGTCCAAGGCCAGGTTGAATGGAGTTTGGAGCACCCTGGGACAGTGGAAGGTGTTCCTGTCCAAGGCAGGGAGGGGGATGAGATGGGCTTTAAGGTCCTTCCAACACAAACAATTCCACAATTCTGTGATTCTCTATAAATTCACTCCTCTCTGAAATCCATTCTAGGTCTTCATGAAATGCCATAAACAACCTCTCTCTAAAATAATCTTTGTGTAATGGTTAGAATTTGCAGTATAATACTAAGCATTACTTTGGTGATTGAAGTACTAAAACACTTTCTTTGGATTTCACATTCTGTATGTTTTGTCAGATCTCTGTGACTGGTTTAAACTATTCTTGTAGCAGAGATGCAAGGCCTAGTAAAATAAGGCCTTACCATCATGGACTCACTTTGGCTAAGCAGTAAAGGATTATGGGAATGATTCAGCAGAAATAGAAGCAGAAAAAGCAAGTTTTAGAACAGTCCTGTGCTCTTCGGGTGCTCTTCCCATGCTTACATTGTGGGTGATGGTGGTTGGCTGAATTATGTTTTTTGTGCTTCAAAGGTATCTAACTGATAATGGCCTAATTGCTTAAAAAGGCCTGGTTTTTGCTAGTAAAGAACTCCCTTCTGCACCTGCCTGTGTTCTCTGTGTCACTTCTTATAGCAATATATTCTGTCAGTGATTTGCACTGCACTGCACTTGTGGGTTGTAACTGGGCTTGATCAAGTCATGCAGGGGGGGTTCTGTTCAAACTTTAGGTTTTGGATGGTCAGGTGCCCTTATAAAAACCTGGATTTGAGATACTTTTTAGGCATCATTCATGAAACCAAGATTAGAGATCCCAGGAAGGGCTCTAACCCTCTAGAAGCAGGAAGGGCTAGAAATGTCATTAGTCTGGCACTCTCATGGTTTTAGCCTGATTTCTGGAGTAAAAAGCAATCAGATAAGCTCCATTCTTCTGCAGTTCACCCATCACTAGGTCAAGGATCTGGCATAAACTGCATTGTATTGACATGTGCCAACTTTTCCAGAGGTTTAAACCAGATATTCTTCCAGAGCAGAACAGAACAAGCCTGTTTTGGGTGAATAAGACACTTTACAGTGTGATGTTGTGTGAGCTTAGTAAGATTTTTAAAACTCTTTTCTGAAAACCCCCTGTTTTAAAACAGTTTTAAAAAGACAATAGGAGTCCTGGAGTGGGGGTAGTATCATCTGACACATTTTACTGCAGCACTGCTTGTGTTGTGCAGAGCTGTGTTTGACCATTGCTTTCCTATTTTGGTTCGTCATTCTATTTTTCACCATCGCCACTTTCCCTCTGTTGGATGGATATGTGGCAAAGCTCTGCAGGTAGCCTGGCCCAGCCTTTCCTGGGACGTGCTCAGGCATCAGCACCTGGCTGGCACCTGGGGACTGGGGCATCTCTGTGTTTTCCTGCCCTGTATCCCCCAACAACTCCCCATTCTTTCTTCTGGAAAATCTCTTGGTAGCATCTCTCGATGGCTTGGTGGCTGCTGCACATCTAACAAAACATCTGGCAGGGTGATGACTGCTGCCTGTGCAGAGCCCAGCTCTCTTAAGTAGCTGGGAACGTAAGAACATGTTCTTGCTCATTCTGCACCACTCAAAGGTCCTTTCTCCAAAGCTGAAAAGGAAGGCCTGAAGAGGAGAGTGGAGACACATCTCTTCCTCCTCCAGCTGCAGTCTCTCCCTGGACTGCAGCGTTTGTGCTCCAGCCCTCCATGGGTTTCTTTTCCTTGAAGATGTTCAGTCTCTTCTTGAAATGCAAACTTTCAGCACCCTTCCCTTCTGAAGGGCTCTGAGAGAGAGGGGAGACACTCAGCTAGCCACAAACTCCTGTCACCGCCCAGGAGATATGTTCAGATTTGGGACAGTGAGGGCACTGATGATGCAGGACATGCTCTAGACATCTCAAAAATGGTGAATGAGTAAGAAGCGTGGAGCCATTGGCATGAGAAGAGGCTTAAAACCTCTGTAGTGGGTCTGTCTAGGAAGCAGCTAAACTTCCAAAGAAAATAGAAAGTTATGTAGATAAAATGAGGCTTATTTAGTGTATTTGACTAGATCTGAGAAGTTTCTGTGAGGTTTAGTAAATCCTACCATGACCTGGTTGACTTAATCCACTGAGCAGGAGACAAGATACCACCAATCCAGATAATCCAGACCTGGCATCACCAGCACGACGAAAAATCTGCATTTTGATGCTCATGTGCCTCACAGATGGCATGAGAACTGTTCTGGCCCTGTATGACTCTGGAAGACCAAGGCATTGAGTTGGTAGTTTCACACTCAGGCTCACAGGGAACCAGTGAGGGCAGGCACAGAGATCAGAATTCCAATTCAGTTTTCCTGCCCACCTTTTAAGGATATTTCCTTCATTCAGGTTTGGTGCCAATGGTTCAAACATTGATTACAGCTCTGATTCCTTTGCCTTGCCATTGTCAGTTTGGCTGTTCACAGCTCTCTGTCCCTCCCAGAGATGATAAAAACAGTGGTTCTATTGTTGGGCCTCTCATTTCTTATCTCTTTCCCCAGCCATGGTCATGCATTGTTTTTGCCGTGTCCAAGTGCTGGATGGAAACCTTGAGTGGGCAACTGCTCCAAAGCCTTCCTGCTCCGAGGGGCTTTGGCAAAGAACAACTGGATTTGGAAGATGAATTGTACCATGGGATTAACATTTGCACATATAACATGTTTGTGAATTTAGTCTCTTCTTAGTCATGATTTTGGCTTGTCTGACAGAATTTTTCTTGGGTGGAAACCAGAGCTGCTGTTGAAGGATAGTTCTTGTTCCTTGGTTTAACTCTTGGGAGCAACGTAGGATTTCTTTATTGTAACTATACCTTTCTCAAAATATATCAGGATTAACATTTTCCATGATCAGTCTATGATAAATTCATCACCAAAACAAACAAACAAACAAACAAACAATCAAACAAACCCCCAAACAACCTGGCTATATACTTCATTTTGGAGTTGTCCAGGCTAAATCCTCCTGTAGTAAATATTGGTATTGTTCCTTTTAGGTGAAAAAACATCTGGAATGGGGATATAGAAGAAGCTGGAAGCTCCAGTAACCTGTTTGGTGTGTTCCCAGTGCAAGCACAGCATTTAGCTGGCACAGGACTTGCTCAATCAATGTTGTTCAAACTTGCTGGGTGTTGTACCTCCTGGTGAAAAGTAGAAAACAGGGGTGAAAAAGATTTTTTTCACTAGATCTGAATTATGAGCCCTCAAAATTTTTTTTTTGGCATGTTTATCAGTTTATTTCCCTTTAGTTTCTTTGCTCCATCAGCGTCTAAGAATGCTGGACATGGAGAGACAGAGTGGATTTGGTAGTTGGTTTATCACATCATTCTAAATTGGCTTGGAGTGCTGTGAAACAATTGCATATAATCCTCAAACAGAGGATTGGACTGGAAAGACTGGAAATTTTTCCAAATGTTTTTGTACATCTACCACATCTTTGCCAATCTCTGTGCCCCAAGTGTGTCATATCATAAAAGCACTCCAGCAATTTCTGCCTGCCCTTAATATTTAGTGCTTCATGAACCCTTATTAATTAGGATATTAATTTCCATATGTAACTTTGGAACAATGCCATGCTGGGAAGCAGCTTTTCACACATGTCATTATTCTGGGTTTGTTCACTGTACCTTCTCCCTGAGGCTGTTTATTACAGTGCATGTTAGGTAGAGCTTGAGAAATTAAAATTTGGGTGGGTAGAACAGGAGTTTGGGGAGGGTTTATATAGTGTCAGGCTATTTCTTAAAATGCCATAGATCCATATTAATTCTGGTTCCTGCATAGCAAATGATTTCTGAACAGATCTTCATTCTTACTGCTGCAATGACATTTTTCAAGAGTGTGTGCAAAGGCAGCCCGGGCTCACAGTGTTCCTTAGGGGGGCACTCTGGGAGGTGTTATTTCTTATCTATAGCATATGCCTGCTTTCTGAAACAATACTGGATTCGTTTCTTCTACCTGACTAGAGAAATGAGATACTTCAATACCAGAATAACAAAAAAGAATCAAAATCTAACTATGCAGTTTATGCAGACAATAACCAAATTCATAAAGAGATGGGAAGAGACAATTTACATGAACATATAGTGACAGGACAGGGGGAATGGCTTCACAGTGCCAGAGGGCAGAGTTAGATGGGATACTGGGAAGGAATTCTTCCCTGTGAGAGTGGGGATGCCCTGGCACAGGGTGCCCAGAGAAGCTGTGGCTGCCCCATCCCTGGAAGTGTCCAAGGCCAGGCTGGACAGGGCTTGGAGCAGCCTGGGACAGTGGGACGTGTCCCTGCCCATGGCAGGGGGTGGCACTGGATGAGCTTCAAGGCGCCTTCCAACACGAATCATTCTGGGTTTCTATGACTCCATGTCCCTGAATGGCTGCACTCACCAGTGTCTGACACCATTTCCCAAAATTGTCCTTAAAGGACACAGATTATGGTGTGAAAATCCCTGTTTCTGTCTGTCTGCACACTGCTGGCTGCTGGTCCAAAGGAGTTGAAAGCAAACCCCTGTTCTATATGGCAGGTTTACATCCAGAAGGGAAGTGCCATCCCAACCCCAGGGTACTGGTGTTCAGTTGGGAATACTACACACGTTCAGGACTAAAAATTGTCCCATATTTCCTGTGTTGACATAAAGACCACTTTGATTCCTCGGGTAAACAGGGGCATCTTTGGGTTCTCAGCCCACATGGATCAAGGTGGATCCATGGTACATCCAGCCTTGTTGGGGGATATAAAACTTGTTGAATTTTAAACTCAGTTTGGCATGTTGGAAAGATAATTAGGTTCTCCTTTGACTTTGAAGTGCTCTGAAGATGAATATACTTGTTACAGGTGCTAAGAATTATTTTTGGACTTCTCAGATATTCCAGGCACACATCTATCTTCATTCCTCACAAGCATATCCCTGGTGAGAGGGGTGGGGACACCAATAAAGGGGAAAGCCATTTTCCACAGTAGCAGCGGATCTGAAAAAAGCCTTCTGCAGATTAAGCAGAACAATCTCCAGAGGTTTAGCCAAACAAATTTTTCAGATTGCTTCAGGATTCTAGTCATGGCCTGTGATCTGACACACTTGCCAGGAATTCAGCAGAAAGAGAAAAATTACCCCAACCCTGAAGGTCTGAACAGGGAGGTGGTTTGTGGGTTTCATGGGATTGCATCAGAAGTCTGATCTTCCCGGCAAAAGATATTCTCTGTGCAAACAATGAATCCCCTAAAACCACAAGTGCCATGAAGTCAAGCAGCATGTGGCTTGGATAGGGCCAGGCCAATTTGTCAACTCCGGTTCATTCAAAGAGAAGGAAATAATGAGTGGGAAAACATTGAGATAAAAAAGAAAAACCTCAGGATACTTGCTATGGATTAATTCTCCCAAAGCAGAATGTAACCTCACTTTTCCTCAATGGAACTCCCCTGAATTTGTACTTACACAGTCCTGTTGAGTGATCTGAATAATACTTATTTATAATGTATGGGTATTTTTTGACTGGCAGGGAGAGTGTTATTGTAGGTAACCTGGTATTTTGTGGGAATTTCAATTTTGTTTTAGAATCCAGTCTAAATATTGTGATGAATTTCTAGCAGATAGTCTCAGCAGACAAATGCTCTTTACGAGGTGAAACTGCTGCTGTGGATCCAGGAGTGACTGTGCTGGGCAGCTGACATTGCAATCCCATAGACAAGGCCGAGGATTTTGAAGCATCAATGCTGATCCTACCATATCATTCAAATTGGTCACAGTATATAAAATTATTCTTTGAAGCAAAGATTTTTTCTTTACTTACTATTACTAAACATGCCCAACACTCTCTCTTTCTGAACAGCGGTAATAAAAGCATTTGGAAAAGTATTTACCAGTTTTACTTAATTAGCATTTGGCTGCTTTGTTTTTCAGGAGATTAAGGATAGGACTTTAAAAATTTTCCAGTCTACAGAAAAAAAGCATTTCTCGAACAAGATGGTACTTTCTGCAGTACTTGTGGGTGATATTTTGGCTTCTTGAAGTCATGAAAATAACAAGAGTATTTAGGTATTACATAAGGATTTTGTGAAAGGTGCACTCCACAGGAAAAGCAGAATTTCTCAGTGGCTTTACTAAGATGGAAACAGGAAAACACCTTTTTATTCTAAAAATAAACTAAGTAATACAAGTCACATTATTCTGCACGAGCAACAATGATTATTTCAGCCTGGAGGTACTTTTTAAGGTCTCTGAAACTGAAATCTTGAAAGACTCCCTTGCTGAAAAGTCAGATTTTCCATAACTAACCTATTGCAAAGCCATTGCAATGGTGAGCATCACAGTGTTCTCAGCTCAGCAGGGAGGCTCTGGCCCAGTGTGTGTCCTCACACTGCCAGGTCACCAGCAGGGACACAGATTTTGTCAGAGCCACTGCTCAAAACCCTTGTTAGAGATGCTGCCCTCAGCTCCAGCTTTGGCAAAGACAAACCAAACAGAAACTCCTTCCCTAACAAGCCAAAGATATCAGGGAAATAGTCCCTGGATTTAATTTTCCCTGGAAAGAACGGAACTAAGGTGTCACCTTAGGAGCAAAGGTAGATCTGAAAACCATTTTCCTTCACTATTTCCAAATAGCAACAGCACGGGAAAAGGGGTGGATGGCAAGAGAATGGGGAGTATCACTGGCTTATACCAAACCACAGCCCGAATATTTTCCTCTTTAATAAAATAACTGAGAAAACAAATCTGGAAGTGGGTCAGAGGGTGACTTTCATGCCAGCACTGGTTTGCTCCCACTGGGTTACTCAGAGCCTCTGAGGTCTCCGCATCCTGAATTTGGTGTAACCTTCCACACAGGTTGGCACTTGGACTTACTGAAGAGCAGATCTGGGAAATCAGAGCTAAAAAGTGATGTTCTCCAGCAATGGGCTGTAACAAGTCTGTGCACTCCATGGAGAGACAATGTGCAATCACTGCTCCTGGGTATAAGAAACCAAAGACAGAATTCCTGCCAGCTATAAAATTAACTCTTGAACCCCTGTGAAAATCCAGTAAAGAAGTAGAAGTGGTTGTAACCCAACTTCCCTATACATTATTTTTGTGTTATTTAGCTCCAGTTTAAACAATATCCCACCCAGTTTCTGAGCAGCCCAGAGAACATGGGGATGAGTCAGGGGAGGGTAACCAGGGGGCATCAGATACTGGTTCAGTAGCAGTGTGGAGATCAAGACAAGCCACATGTGAAAAGTACAGTGGTTTATATACAAATATGACTGTAGGCCAAAAGTGCAGGAGAAAAGTGCTTTAAAAGTCACAATATCTCTGGGTTGTCCCATTAAATGTTTATTTTCATTATAGTTGCAGGCAGCAGGATGACATGAGAGAATAGGAGTTTCCCCAAACTGGTGTGTGTTTGTGTCATGCTTTTCCTGTTGGTGAGGTGGAGACAGAAGTGGGCATTTGCTGTTTTTCCTTTTATCCTTTCAGATGCAATAAAACTCCCAAATCCAAAAGCTCCCCTCCTCTGCACAGGACCAGAACCGCTGGCTGAGGATATGGATAGGGCTTACATGGGAATAGAGGAGAATAACAAACAAACATCCTGGCCAGGAGACCCCAGGCTATGTTGGGAACACCAGTAGAAAAAAGGAATAGATCATTATCAACTGGACAATTTGGTCTGGGGCAGCTGAGACAATAACAGATAAAAACCCGTTGGTGCTGCTGGTTGTTCCTGAGAGGAGTCACCCAACACTCACCACTTCCCATTTGAGTGGTGTTGAAAAAAGGCATGCGGCAAGCTTGTTTGGGAAGAACTGATCCTAATGAAATGGCCAAATATGTCTTTATTACTGAAATCTTAGGTTACCTGTCACCTCAAGTTTCTTTTTAGGGAACATGTGTCCCCTTCTCCATGCTGTGATAGTGGAGGCTGAACTTCTGCCTTGAATCCTCCTATCTTTCTACATTTCTAATCCTTTTTTCAACTCATAGTCCTTCCTTCCTACACCTATTTCCAGCACCAGGCTCTATCCCAGCAGAGCCAGAAGCATCTGATTTACTAAAAATCTGGTTTACCAGCAAGCATGGAACAGATAGAACCTGTCCTCTTTTCCACAGGACATAAGCCACATTTAGTAAGGAACGAAACTTGAGGCTAGAGTTTGTTCAAAAGGTAAAAGGGATGGGCCCAACCCAGTAAAACCTGAGATGGCTCAAGAAGTGTCTGACCACGTCCCTGTAAATCATGTGGTTTGATAAGTCAGCACAGTGCAAATATCCTTCATCTGGGCACCTGCAAGTGCTTTGTTTGGAGTCCAGTAATCCCAAATGCTGCTCTCAGATAGCTGTGTTTCATCCCTTTCCTTTTTTCAGGGAGAAATTTGGATTGGCTCGCTCTTTAATTTAAACCATTTGCCCATTACAACTGCTTTTACAGGCACAAGTCTCCAGTTTCACAAGACTTTTTCAATCCCAGTTACCTGGTAGAAGTACATGTGCAGCAGACACTCAGTCCATCCCTGGCTGCAGCACATCTGGGGCTCCACCAGTTCTCTCAGGTCCTGGAACATCAGGTGTCTCATTCGTGCTCCTCTCACTCACACTGTTCTGACTTAGCTTTTGCTCATAATTTCTTTTGAGAAGCTTGAGACAACAAAGATCTTAACAAAAACCAAATTATAAGCTACAAATGAGGTTATGGACTTGAAAGAGGCACATGAAGGTTACAGTACAGCCTGCACACGTTGGGCTGTGGAGAGCTCATGCGGGTGGGTGGTGAATAGTTTCATTTGAATCAGTGAATAGTGACAGGTTTCATTTCTTTGCCTTCTGCCAGCTGTTTGTGAGCTGCTGTTTAGGACAAGACTTTGACTGTCATTTTTCATTAAGCACCTTTGGTTCCTTATCTGTTCTGTCCTTCTGATTCCCACAGTCATGAAATAATTTTCTGAAGTGTGGGGGTTTTGTCTTGTAGTAAAACTCAGGCCTTCCAAGGTGTCACACAAACCCTTACAGCGAACACCCTATAATCCAAACAGACGAGAAAATTCGCTTTATTCCATTTACAGAGTGTTTAGGCACCATGAGAGTGCAGGTTGTTGAAAGGTTTCAGGTACAAAACCCAGGTGTGTTGCCTTCCATGCCAGATCTTCGCTCACTCCCCTCCTCCCAGAGCATGTTTTGTTTGTATCCCTTTCCAGTTCTCAGTGCAGAAAGATAAAAAGGGTAGGACTCGCCTCTCCTCACTTTAGAAATCTGGAAGTTAAGAAACTATCCTGAACTAATTGTTTGGGTTCCCTCCAGAGCTGGAGCCCCTGGAGGAGATTCACCTCTCCTGGGTTTAAATCACCTTCTGCAGGCACTCACCGGAGCCTGTGACTCCCAACACCACTGGAGGGACCAGTGCAAACTGCGAGTCTTGTCTCCTGAGGGTGAGGGAGTGATGCCACCGTCAGGGATGGGAAGGGCATGTGGGAATTGCCCATTCCCACAAGAGCTGCTGGCCTGGGATTTGAGGATGCTCTCCTGAAGGATTCCAGTGGGCTGGTGGGCTCTCCTTGATGCCCAAGGACCATCCCAAATGTTGCACTCACCTCCATTTCATCAGGAGGAAAGTTTCATCTGCTCCCTTGCCCTCGCCTATGCTCTGAGTGAAGGGAGTTTTAAAGGAAACTAGATAAATTTGCTTTATTTGCGCACCTAAAGCTCCAGAAGTCATAACCAGCACTTTTCATGGTCATTAAAATTCAAATGAGTGAGTTTGTAGTGTATGAGAAAAGAGCAAAAATAAACATAAAAACTTGGCTACGTCCAGAGCTATTTTATAGTAAAGGAATGGAGGCCACAGGTTTAGTTGTTTTTTTGGTTTGTGGGTTGGTTTTTGTTTTTTTGGTTTTTTTTTAATTGTGTAACAGGGAATATTTTTAGTTCAAAACAGGGAGAGGGCAGGCCTTTTCCAACACTTTCAGAATGCAGTTAGGTAGGCTCTGACACAGAACAGAAGAAGTTTTTTCGCCACTGACAGACAGCGTTGAGGGCCCCTCTCAGCTGTGACTCCTCTGGGCCCCAGTGCCCTCAGCCTTTCCTGGGCAGGGAGATGCTCCAGCCCCTCCTCATCTCTAAAAACAATTATCTGAAAATGTCATCAAGAGAATAAAAAAATCCCTCATGCAATTAATTTATATCCATACAGGAGACTGCCCTCAAACAGTGATCAATCTCATGGGAAAAGCTTTCTTTTTCTTGGGTCTTCACATCTTTGTTGGGAATAAAGGAACTCAGAGAGGGACAAAAAATGTTTAACAAAACTTAGTTGCTAAGCGGTGTACATTTGAAAAATTCTTCACAAAAATGCAGTCAGATGTTTCCTCCTCTTATGATTATACACTGTGTGAGGGGAGGCTGTAAAAACTAAGAAAAAAACCCAACTGCTCTCACCACAATCAAAGGTATAATTTCCTTGAAACCAGGATTTTACCTTTTGTGTATTGACACCAAGCGATTATTTAATTGCAGTATTTAATGCCAAGAAGATTCCAATCAAAATTATCCACCCCTATTTTTCCCACTCTGAAAAGTAAACTAGAAAAGGAACAGAAAAGGAAAACATGTTTTTGGCATAGTTTAAAGAATTCTGCTAGGTGGATTTATCAAGTTTTATTGAAGTCACACAGTCAGATGAAGACTTAGGAAAAATGCAAAGATCAATGATTTGAAAATCAGTTCACTAGAAATTATATTCATGTTCATCTGCTGGATGGTGAAGTTTGTGCCATGAGTGCTTTTTTAAACATTGGTCACAGGAGGAAAAAAAATGTCCAAGAGCAAAAATTACTTATCATCCCTTTGTCTGGTTGATTCAATGATGAGTAAAGAAATAAGATAATCCAGTGCCGGATAAGCAGTGCAGATCTTGCATCTGATGTAAATATCCAGGAAAGTGTTCTGGAGGTGCTTCTGTCCCCTCCTAAAGTGATGTAGCTCACAGGCAGCAAGAGGACTTTTATTTCCTAATGATGTATCTTCTCTCAGCTAATTCAGTGTATTGCAGTCAGCAGCTGCAATAAGTTAAATTCCTAAATATTTCCTGTGTTCTCTTCCCCCAGAACATCCTGCTTTGCTTTCATGTCCAAAGCTTCTGAGATGTTTTGCCCACTCTGAGCTCAGTAGTGAAATAAAAGGATATTTGATCCACTAGATATTCACCAATAACTTGGGTTTTCCCCCCTTTGCTATTTTCCCATTAGAAAATGAAGAGATGACAGGTTTCAAATTTCATAACTATATATTTGGAATATGTCTGGTAGTGTCTGGTTCCAAGTATTCCGGCTCGGAGCAGAGAAAACAACAGCTATGGGGGAAAGCTACAGACAGGAGATGAAGCAAATTATATTGTCCAACGACCAATGCCAGTAAATTCAGATAAAACCAAGATCCATCCTTCTCACAGAGCTGGGGCTTAGTTTGACAATCAATAAAAGCTGCAGATGCTGCACATCTTTCAAATTGTTGCCTGAAGATGGGACAAGGGAGGTTTTTTTTCAAGAGTGCCTTAAATTTTGTGTCTTAATCTGAGCTGATGTCTCTCGGTCTGGCTGATGGCTCCTGCAGTCTTCCCTGCTCCTGCATGGACAACTAGGCAGAACTTTAGATGTGTGCTGTGCAATTTCAGCCCCGAGAGGATGTTGAAAAGGTTGGAATGCAGTGATCCTTGGAAAAATCTTTGAGCGTCTTTGTAATTTTGTTTTCTTGACATTTCTATGACTTTTCAGAAGGAAGGTGTCAGGAATGTACTGACCATGTCCACGAGCATCCTCAAACATCTCTGGATAAATACTGGAAGATGCTTCAAGGCAGATATGCTGTTAAGCATTGTTAAGTCTGATTTTCTTCAATATCAGCTGAAGCTCTGATTATTTCCTTTTCTCAAGAAAAAGGTCAATGGAAAGGAGGCAGACATTGACATTAATACAACTGTAGTATTTCCTTGTTGCCATGGTTTTGTGTGTGTAAATGATGGCAAAACAACCACTCACATTGAAAAGAGCAGTTCATCACTGACAGGATGTAGGCACCACGAGAGTTTCCCTGGTGTAGGTTGAATTTCTTACTTAAAAGCAAGTTTTATTTGGTTGGTGTGCAGAGCTCTGTCTTCATAAATGTTTAATCTCAGAGCTATCAAACCTTCTTTGACCTGGAATTTTACAGTAAATGGGGAGAAAAAGAAAGGAGAAAGATGTTCCTCTGTAGAAAATCAAGCTTAGGGAGCATGGCTGAAACTGAAAATCTTGCACTGTCATTTTAGTAATAGTCATAGAAATTGATAAAGGTGAAACTTTTGTGAAACATTATTGAATCTCTACAGCCAAACACTCGAGAAGATAATAAATGAGTGTAAATCCAGGATCTTCCAGGAAACTCCTGAAATGGCCTCTGTAATGCAGTGTGAAAGAACAGAACAACCAGAGTGGAGTCATGTCAGAGAGCCAAGCTCATCCCACAGGCAGCAATTCCTGTCACATTCTACACAAAATAGGTTTTTAAGGTAAATCGGTTCATTGCAACATTTTTTTCTAAACATCTTCTCATACTTTGCACGTGATTGTGATGTAATGGGGTGGTGAAACAGACCTGGCTTGGTCTGTGCCTCAGGTGATGGGTAACCTTTGCATTCTGAAGGTTCATTTTGAATGAGTGAGTGAGAAGTGAATAGTTGTCAGTGGATGTTTGAGCAACAAGAGGCAGAAATAATCAGTGGCACCATATGTACCATTGATCATTCTCATAGTATTACTGAGGTGGAGGTTCAAGTTTTAAGGGCTGGGAAATCTTTTAAGTGAAATGCAAGGTGCATTTCTTTTAAGTGAAATGCTTAGAGCATTACTTTTAATTCAAGAGGTTGATGTAGAAGTTTAACCATATTCCTATTAGTGAGCAAAGCCTTAATCCTTGGGAACTATGTTACTATGTCATTTCTGAATCTATTTATGTTTTTTAACCTCCATGCAGCTCTCTGGAGGGTCCAAAGCTGCAAACAAACAAACAAACAGCTTCCTTTTGTTTCTTGTAAACATGTCAGCTTATGCAGTCCCACCTTACAGGGAAAATAATCTTGCATAGATCCTCAGATCACAGAAGCAGATAAAGTTCCTGAAGATCCCAGTGGCTGCTTGCTGGTGAGACATGTTAGTAGAGGAACATTACCAAATAACAGAACCCTCATCTTAGCTTATTTCATTTCTAAGAGTCAGAGGTTAGACCTTCGTTCAGGAAAGCATCCAATGATACTGCTCTTGCTGCATCTTCCACCTTTGCTGCCACACAGGAGAAGGTAAAAGATGATGCAATAAATGATCAGCAGAGTTCCTGAAACAGGGATCAATCCATGAACTTCTTTGAATGGTGATCAAGGAACTTCTGCCATGTGTAACATGGGGAGATGCCAGCTAATCCCAGAGGAGAAGGGGTGCAGAAGCAGCACCCTCAGTCTGTTTAGAGAACATGGTCGATTATTTCTTGTCATGAAATGCTTGCAGATAGCTTTTGTCTTCCATGAACTATTTAGCAGATACCTTATTGAATTAATGCAGGTGGATTATTCATTAAAATCTTTGCTGTGTTGTTTTGCGGGGACTGGCCACATTAGTCACAAGACGTCCATTCTTTGGCTTGGTCAGAGGAACATACTCCTGCTTGCAAGATGTATCTGATGTATGAAATTTAAAATCCATTTTCCATGAATACTCCCGTGCATGATTTTTAAATAAACTTTTTATATGTATTTTTTCCAGTAAAACTCAAAAACTTTAATTTTAACAAAAAAACAAACACAAAAAGGTTGAAACATTCATTTGCCATGTAAAATCACTATATGTGGATTATGTACATTATTAGCCCAATTTTCCTTCTACCTTAACAATGAACAATATTCAGACAAATCATTGTGTTGTGATCAGGATTTCCAGAATTTCCTTCTATTATAGACAAAACATGGACAATGCCTAGATTGTTGCAAGGACACTGATTTTGTTGTTTCCCTTGTGCAGAGGACATCATCCCAGTATCCACAGCAGCATGGATAGACTGGTGGATGGAGATATGGGCAGGCTGAAAATGAGCTCGTTTGCCTGGCAAGAATCTGCCAACAAGAGTCACCAAAACATAGAATCCTGGGCTGGGTCAGGCTGGAAGGGCCCCCAGGGGCTCTTCTGGTGCCCCCTCCCTGCTCCAGCAGGGCCATCCCAGAGCACAGGGCACAGCAGTGTGCCCACACAGCTCTGCAACAGCCCCAGGGAGGAGCCTGCACAGCCCCTCTGGACAATCTGGGCAGGGCTGGGGCAGTGCCCAGGGCAGAAGTTCTGCCTCCTGTGCAGGGGGAGCTCCCTGGGCATCAGTTCCTGCCCGTTCCTCTGGGGCCATTGCTGGGCCCCCCGGAGCAGAGCCCGGGCCCTGCTCTGAGCCCTCCCTGCACACAGGGACAGCCAGGGCTGAGGGCCCCTCTCAGCTGGGGCTCCTCTGGAGCTGAGCAGCCCCAGCTCCCTCAGCCTTTCCTGGGCAGGGAGAGGCTCCAGGCCCTGAATCATCTGCGCAGCCTCCGCTGGCCCCGCTGCAGGAGCTCCAGGTCCCTGCTGTGCTGAGGGGCCAGAGCTGGACACAGCACCCAGAGGGATGGACACAGCACCCAGAGGGATGGACACAGCACCCAGAGGTGCTCCCAGAGCTGGACATGGCACTGCAGAGGTGCTCGCAGGGCTGGCCAGAGGGGCAGGGACACTCCCTGACCTGCTGGGAATGCTCTTCCTGAGGCACTCCAGGATCCCATTGGGATCCTTAGCTCCCAGGGCACAAAGCCCTTTCATTTCTCAGCACAAACTCCACTGAAGGTCAGGAAGGCAGGAAGGGTTTTATGGCTTCAGCATCGCTTACATGGTTACTGCAATGATTTCCAGGCTAAATCCAGTCATTTTAGATAAAAGATTAAAATGCAAAAAATATATCTTTGAAAAGCAGCAAATGACGAAAATGATAAAGATACAACTGTTCTTTCCAGGTAGGAATATATGCCTCATTTCAAGTTTTCATGTCACAGCTACAGGTTCTTAAGTGTCTAATTTGCTCCTGGGTTAATATTCGGTAACTGAGAGCCAGACTATATTTTATTTTTTTCTCTTGGATGACTGTGAAAAATATATTCAGTGCACCCTTGGAAGCTCTGTTTGATCCCAAGACAAAAATAGTCAGATTGATGTGTATTTGCTAATTTTATTTATTTATACTAAATAAATTTCAGCCATGGGTGAGTGTGTCTGGTAGATAGAGAAGAGCTATGAAGGATTATGAGGGGAAGAGGAGATTTGATTGTGGGAAACACAGGGTCACTACCACACATTTTTGGAGCGGGCAGGAACATGGATAACCAGCATCTGAACAGTTTTGGACACCCATTCCAGCCTTTTTCAGGACGAGGGTATGGGCAAAGATCATAAAATTAACAAAAGGAGCAGGGAGACGCAAGGAGCAAGAGGATTTAGCCAAAGCACTCCTGGATATCAGATCTCTTGTCTACATGAATAATCTGTTGTATGAAGTCTCTGGGATGTGACAAAGGCAAACTGGAGATTGTGGAGTAGATAGGATGGATATAGAGGGGTTGGGCGTTATTGCCCTCCACAACTCCTGCCAGGAGGGGCAGCCAGGGGGGTCAGGCTCTGCTCCCAGGGAACAGGGACAGGAGCAGAGGGAACGGCCTCAGGCTGGGCCAGGGGAGGCTCAGCTTGGACAGCAGCAGGAATTTCCCCATGGAAAGGGTGGTCAGGCCTTGGCAGGGGCTGCCCAGGGAGGTTTGGAGTGCCCATCCCTGGAGGTGCCCAGGGAAGGCCTGGAGGTGGCACTCAGTGCTCTGGGCTGGGGACAAGGTGGGGATGGGCACAGCTTGGACTCGATGGCCTTGGAGATATTTTCCAGCCTCAGTGATTCTGTGATCCTGTGCTTTCTGTGGTTAGGACATAAGATCTTTAAAGGCTTGAAAATGCTGTTTTGAAAAAAGAGGTTTAATCTAGAAGGGACAAACTAAGGAATATGAACTCATTGTGAGCCCCAGAGAAGGAGAAGCCCCTGTATGGCTGCATTGAGTCATGTGGGCATGGAAAGAGGAGAGGAGAGGAGAGGAGAGGAGAGGAGAGGATTCAGTAACCATGGGATATCTGAAAAGTCCCAGGTGATGGTGAGAAAAGAAGTTCAGTGCAGCCATTCAGACAGCATTAGTTTGTTATTTTCTGTTTTTGTAGTTATTTTCAAGTTTCTGACCAAGAATGCCATCTCTGCCCTTGTCCTTGTCCTTGAAGGATACAATCTTCTGTCAAAGTTTGAAGATAATTTGAAATTATTCTTGGTTGAAGCTGCCTGAGTGATACTGAAACAGCCGTGCTCCTTGTGCTTCCCTAACAGCACAGAACAATGAGAAGGTTGGAGCTCCCAGGCAGGAGCTGTGCTGAGATTCCTGGCAAGCTGGAGCTGTTTGTTTGAGGGGTGGCATCCCATGGCCTGGATCCTTTGGCCAGGGACAAAGTGTCAGTGAGGCCACATTTTCATATATCCCAAATTGTTTGAGGATAGACCTCAAATTGCTGACAACGTTTGGAAATTTGGTTCCACCGCCACGTGGCCTCTTCCCATTTTCTTCATTCCTCTTTTTATCTCCATGTTCACCTGCCTGCCGTGGCTGTTGCTGGAGCAGGAGAGATGGGAGGTGTGGGAGGGGGCAAATCTGGCTTCCCAAGGGAACATAGTCCATGTCAAATTTAATGATAATGAAATAAGTTATTCCTAAGGAGATCAAACTCACTTTGAATGCCTGAACAAGACCCCACTGTGCATTTTAACATGAGAGATTTTGAACCTCAGCTATTTTCACTCTTATTTTTTCTTGAAAAAGAAAAACAAAACAAAAAAAGATATTTTGACAAGCCAGTGGCAGATTTTAAGTTTCCTACTCTGGAATAAATTGAGGCAACTGCTTTTTAGCCTGCCATATTTCCAGTTATTAAACTGTGTGTGGTCTGTACCAGTGCTCACCACCAGAGAGCCCTTAATTGTGGGTTTCAGTGCTGGGCTGGGGCACCTGCAGTGCCGGGGAGCTGCTGGGGCCCGGAGGAAGCCTTTGAGAGGGCCGGGTGGGACCCTCCCGGTGCTGTGAGCCAAGTCCTCGGGGCCGGTTCACAGGCGTGAGGGATGTGCCGGGTTAGCTTGGAAGTTCAAGCTCAATGAACTGAGACTCTGGAGAACAATTCCCCCGGCTGCCAGCGCCGTCCTGGGAAGCCCTCTGAAGCTGCCCTTCCTAAGAAACCCCCCACCTGCTCCCCAGCCGCCCTCCCTTTATACGTTCACAAGTTTTCCNCTGACAAAAGAGCAATTACAACCTGACAGAAACAATTCACAAAGAGGATGGGGATGACCCCTAGAAGAGGTTTCTGCGACTCAACACATGGCCAGTCACCAACAAAGCCAGCCCACTCCCATTTGATCCCAGAAGAGCCTCCCAGACTGGCACGCTTGACCAAAAACTGGCTGGGTGACTCATTCGTCTGGCGGCTCTGTGATTCATGAGCCTCCAGGAGGAAGGGAGGAGGGAGGCGAAAGCTTTTCAAATCTGAAGTTAAATGCAAGAGAAACACATTCCCCAAAAAGCAGACGCTCGACTGTGTCCAATTGGTGCCTGAATACCCACACAAAGCCAGGGCAGGAGTCCTGGTGTGACGCACGGCGAGGCTCCCGGGGCCAGCCCCGCCGTGGGCTGCACCTTTCCCAGCTCCGTGGTTTGGAAGGTCTTGAGTGTAAAAACAGCAATAGTTCCTTATTTCTTATCCTTGTGTGCTCCGTCCATCCTGGCCCTGGGATTTCCCCAGGAACGTCCCACTTGTGAGTGCTTTGGAGCTGATATCGAGGGCTTTGACCTGATATTCAGGTCAAAGACCTCAAATGACTTTGACCGGTTGAAATTTAAGCTTCCGCCCTGCACTAGTAATTTTATCTCCCTCTTTTATCTGTGAAGCAAGTGCATCCAGAGGCAGGAGTGCCACCCTCAGAGGTGTTCACAGGAGGTAGGACAATCCTCCACTGTAGGCAGAGCAGTCCTCCACTGGAGGCACTTTTGTCTCCATGGCCCATGGAAGAGCCTCACCAACTGGCCTGACTGACTTCCCATCTCCTTGGTGAAAGCGCCAGGTGAGGAGAGCCCAGCCTTGGCATCAAGGAGGGCCTTTCCCTCAGTGTGGTCTGCACCCTGCCAGGAGCTGCGGGTGGTGCAGAGTGTTCACTGGAATGCTGGTGCTTCCTACCACCATTCCCCTCCCAGGCAGCATTTTATTTATTGTTATTTATTGCTTCAGACATATGGGTCAAAATGCTAAATTATTTAGCAGCTGTTGTCAGATGGATTTTAAAACAATTAACAAGTGCTAAAAATGGGCAGCTTGCTCTCTCTCTTGGATTTTGCCAAAGAAAGTGCCTGTTTTCTGTTTGTTTGCCAGTAGTTTGTGCCTCCTGCTCCCGTGGCCATGTCTGGCGTCAGAGCACGTTTGTCCCTCAGCAAGTGCCAGCTGCCTGAGTCAGGGCCCAGCTGGCCTGGGCGGGGAGCTGGAACGCCCCAGGGTTTTTTTTTTTTTGCATTTCTGGTGTTGTTGTGATCTTGGGCATGCTGGATTACCCACCTGTCATGGCTGGATCCCACTATCCCACATCCATGCTGGGGACACAACACAGGAGCCATTAAAGCCCAGCATCAAAGGAGCTTGGGGGCTTCACTCTTTGGAAGCACCAAAACAACTTTGAAGGATGCAGGTCTGAGCTCTTCCTTTCTGTGTTGTGGCATGTGGGAAGACCCCACCTGGGATGGGGACAGCTGCACCCAGAGGCTGCACTGGGCAGTCCAGTTCACACGAGGTGGCTGCAGCCAGGGGCGTTACCCGTGCTGACCTGCCTTAGTGTGGGAAGGGGACAGTGTCCAGGGGATGCTGCCACTCACCCCTCTGTGAGAGACTCTGAAATGAGAATCATCACTGAGCACAGAGGCTGTGGATGAAGTTATTGAGCTGATGTCAAAATAAATCCAAGGTGTTGTGCAGGGTGTTGGTGTGCTGAGCCTTCTCTCTTAGGGATTTTGCAGTTTGCCTCAACCAGCAGGTCAGACCCTCTATGATCATCAGTGTGGGATGTGTATTTTGGTGCTTCCCGAGGCTCTCAGCAGCACGTGATCAAGGCAAGAGCATCCTCTGGCCACATTTCAGAGCTCCCAGTTCACAGGTCAGACTTTGACCACCAAGCATTTGTTTATCTCCATCTTCAAAGCACAGGATGTGTTTTGTCTGGAGTCAAAGGGAGGGTTTGTTTCTCCTTGGAGTTTGGGATCACCCACAAAAGCAGGTACTTTGCATTTGGCCACAGGTTTACAAGCCCCTCTGCCAGCCCAGCTCCCAGGCATCCCTTGGTAGGACTTGTAGCCCTCTGCCAGCTCTGGGGAATAGGGAAGATGATGGAGCACATTTAGCTGAGTTTCTGTTTCTAAAAAATGTTGCACTAGGCAAAGGATTTGGACCTGAATGAAAGTGGTGGATCTAATTTTAGACAGTACCTATGAATGAAACTTGAAACGAGCTGTTCAGGAAATACCTTCCTCTGCTGCAGTGCCAGGGAGAGTATGGGATTTAATGCTAAATTAGCCAGTGCCTATGAACAGGTTACTGTGAGAATACTTTTTCCTACTTTCAGCTAAATTCTTTTCTAAAAAGAAATCTGAATTTCTACATAGATGTCCAGGCCCTTCTGCAAAAGCTGCAGACCTTCACCTCCAGGGAACAAGAATCTTCTCAGCATCAGTTTCATATGCCACCTTTTCTGTTTGTCACCATGGCCCCACTCTGCAGAGCTGTTGGCTTTGACCTGGGCTCTGGCCATGGCCACAAGTGACTGGCAGGTAGGACAAGATTTTGAGATAACTGGCAACCTTTCCTAGAGGAGCAGGCACGCTGGCTTTCAAGAGACCAGATGTCTTTCAACCATGCTTTGTTATATATTGTCCAAACATTCCTCTTTTCATGCCAAAGAGAGAAGAGAAGATTGCCCCTCCAGATACGGACCACACTTCCCATCCCTGTCACTCACATTTTACCACACAGCTTTTCATGTCCATTATTTGGAACCCTGCACACCTGAGGTTTAGCTGAGAGATAAGTCAACAAAATGGCTCTGTACCTTCCTGTGTTTACTTTGCAGACAATGTATGGGCACCTTTCCGAATAAATGGATTATGCACAGCAATGGATGCAATAAACCCAGGAAAAAGTAGTTGCTAACAGTGGAATACCAGGAGGTGTAGACCACTTTGGCCAAGAATGATTTGCAGGCATTGTAAGCAAACTCCTCTCTAACCCTTCAGAAATATTCTCTGGCATCAGCAAGAGAAATTTTAGTAAGTAAAACACAAAACCATTTTTTAATGCTTTTTATTCTTTCTTTGAATAATCTGTATTTCACTGGTCTGGTCCTGGGGCCATTGATCTCTCTTGATGAGATCTCTCTTGATGAGGTTCAGTGATGCTAACTTTGGTTGGCAGATGGTTCACACTGGAGAAACCCACAAAATATGAGACTTGTACTTTCAGAAATCCCAGCTGAGATTTTCATAGCCTGGAACACAGCAGATAAAGGACACTTTTATTTCATGAAAAGATAACAGATGCCTCTGAACTTCCTCATTGTCCTTTGTGGAAACTGAATGATCTACAGGAACTAATTCCAGTATGATTTTTTTCCCCCTCTTTGGTCAAAATGCAGCTTTTTATTCAAAAGGCCCTAACATAAAGATTTTTTGGAGACTATTCTGTGCTTATTCTGTTTCCCTCTGAAGCACAATAAGATGGTTGGTCGTGATTTAGAGCTGGATTTGGCAGTGCTGTGTTTACGGTTGGACTTGATGGTCTTAAAGGTCTTTCCCAACCTAAATGATTTTATTATTTTATGATTTCTTGATTTTCAAGGGTTCCAGGACAGGAAGCACAGACTGAGGAGGGAAGTAGTGTCAGGTGGGTGGGATTGTAGGGTTTCAGGCAGGATTTCAAGAGGTAACTTTTTTCTCATATCTCATGACAGTAGTCACAGGCAGGAGACATCAAAACTCTTGTTAATTGGCTGCTATACAGCCCCAGGTCTCTCCCAGTGACCAGAAACTTGACTTCAGGCTGGCTGAACCAGGCTGGTAATGCTGGGCAGAAAGCTCACTGATTTCTGCAGAACTCCTGGGATGAGCTCCAAGCTCCTCAAAGTACAGGATGCCCACCCCAACCTGTGAGGTACTACCTCACACCCCACCCGGGATGCTGTCATCCAAGTTTTGCTGCCAGAAAGTATTCCCGCTAACCTGGGAATAGTTGTGAATATCTAACTAAAAAGTTCTTGTCTCAGCCTACTCAGGGAAAGGCCCTGGGGGTGCTGGGGGCAGGGGCTGGACACGAGCCCAGGGGTGTCCAGGGGGGCCCAGGGGTGCCGGGGGGCCCAGGGGGCAAGAGGCCGATGGCCCCTGGGCTGTGCCAGCTCTGGGGGGGCAGCAGGGCCAGGGCAGTGCCCGTCCCCTGGGCTGGCCCTGCTGAGGGACCCCCAGGGCTGTGCCCAGTTCTGGGCCCTCGCAGGCAGAGAGACCCTGAGGGGCTGGAGGTGTCCAGGGCAGGGAACGGGGCTGGGAAGGGGCTGGAGCCCCAGGAGGGGCTGAGGGAGCTGGGGGGGCTCAGCCTGGAGCAAAGGAGGCTCAGGGGGCCCTGCTGGCTCTGCACAGCTCCTGCCAGGAGAGGCAGCCAGGGGGGTCGGGCTCTGCTCTCAGGGAACAGGGACAGGAGGAGAGGGAACGGCCTCAAGCTGTGCCAGGGGACGCTCACGTTGGATATTAGGGAAAATTTCTTCCCTGGAAAGGTGGTCAGGCACTGGAACAGGTTGCCCAGGGCAGTGGTGGAGTCCCCATCCCTGCAGGGATTTGAAAGACATGAAGATGTGGCACATGAGGATGTAGTTTAATGGTAACATGGCAGTGCTGTGATAATGGTTGGACTTGATGATCTTGAAGGCTTTTCCACCATTAATGATTGTAACATTCTGTACTTCTGAGCTTTCTGAGCAGTCACTTGGCAGGTCAGGCGGGTCTGTCTGTCCTGGGCACCTGCTTGGGGCTGCAGGTCATGGATGACATTGGTGCTGGGAGAGGCTCTGGAGGAGAATTACAGAATTTACTGTGCCATTGTGATAGACATGGCCATGCCAGGGCTGCAGGTAGATGTTTAGCTAGAGAAATGTTTTGAGTTGTGGTGACACTCTCAGATACTTCTGTCCCTGGAGGTAGCACAGAGCCAAAACCGAGGAAAAACAGAGCCAAAAAGTAGAGAAGAGAAAAATGATGTGATCAGGTCTCTGAGCTGAGTCTCTGTGAATTCCACAAAAAACCATGTTGACTTATACCATGAGAGGATGTGATGTACTGAGTGATCAAAGGAAAAGTGCAATATAAAAAATGTGTGTGATTATGGTGATCACATTTCCAAAGCCCTCTCCCTACTTGTGCCTTTTTTGTTGCCCAGAATCCTTTTGGCTTTGCTCATGCCTCAATCAGGATCTATTTGATATCTCAGTCAATCTCCATGGCACAGCTCTAAAACCCTGTGATTGCCCACAGCTGCAGGTAGGAAAGAGCAAGATCATGTGCATTCTTGTATTTATAGGTGGTAACTGCCCACCTGTCCTATGCTTGTACTGAATTTATTGCCCTGAGCCTTTTAGGAGTACACATATGGAAAGCTGCATTGCCAGAATAATTCAGGCCTCTTCAAAAGATGATGGGATTCTTAGAAAGACTTTTCCCTCAAATTGCAAGGAATTGATGGTGACCTGAAGCATGACTGAGTGGGAGAGTGAACCTGCCCAGGTGAGTAGGGAAAGTTCAATCTTGAGCCTGTGTCAGCTGCATGAAAGGAACTGGGTGACTTTCTGAGCTTAGGAAATACACAGATATTTGCACAAACCCGTGATTCATTTGAAGGCACAGGAGGTTATAGATTAAAGTCAGTGAAAATTTCACTTGGGTTATTTGCCCTTCTCCTGCCCAGGCCAGGGCCATATTGCAAAAGCCATTTCTTGCCCAAACATCTGATCCTGGGGGTTGTTAAGTAATTCTTTGGAAAAGCTGACCTTGCTTCACTCTCAAATGGAAAAGAGGTGGTTGAAGGTTTTCAGCCCTTTATAGCTCTTCGCAGAGGTATCAGACTGGACCCAGTTACTCCACTGAAGACCTTTCAAATGCTGACATTTAAAGTGGAATTTCCAAAAAACGTTTGGAGACACATGTACCAGAAATGTTTGAACTCGATGGGAATGACATGGATCCTTTGGGTTCCCTTTAGGACCTCATCTCAGCACTATTCTGTTGTTGAGAAAAACCAAAGTGTACATCTTGGGATTTTACTTGTAGTTACTGGGTATCTATAAAATTCACAACTGCCATGAGCTGTTACTTCTCCAGCCCTTCCATAGCAGAATTCTGGGAAGTAACACTTTTTAACAACAAGCAAATCTGTCTTAATAGTTCAAAACTCTTGTGCTAGAAGTCCAGCTTTCCACTGGCAACAGTTCTGGTTAATATTGGAAATTCTAAATTTCTGATTAAACATTTCTGTAATTTCTGGGAATACATTGAGATGTTGCATGGGCTAGTTCTTCATAAAGGTTTTTAACAAAATATCTTCCATTGGGTCTTGAAGGAATCCCTCCAAGTAATCCATCTTCCTAAATTCTTAATGTGGTTCCTTACATTTCCTAAGGTGGCTCCTTGAATAACTTATGTTCTCCTTTGCAGAATGCATAGACAAAAATAAACCACATATACGAGGAAGGAATGTTCCTTTATCCCACAAAGCAAATTAAGTCTATTGATCCAAAATCATCCCTGGAGGAACTCCTGTCAATTCAGACAAAACACATGAATTGAGTTCATTAAAGCAACATTTCTGATAGGGTCTGGAAACAGCAGACAACTGAGGTTTTGCAAGAGTAAAATGATTGTTTATTAGTGATGAGTGAATCACAAAATGTCTGGCATGTGTGTTGATCTTAGAGAAAGAACTGAAAAATTCTGAAACCTGATCAGGTCTCTCTGAATCCATATGTCAGCAAAACTGCTTGGAAGTGAGTCTGAGTCAGGGTTCTCGTTCAGACATTCTGAAACATACAGATTTATATGGTTGAATACTGTCATATCTCAGCAAGTGCTAAGAAATTAGGGATAATGAATCCAACTGGTAAATAAACAAGAACAAACTCGTTCCTGAATTTTATACAATTGTGATCTTTTGGAGATAGTTACACAAATCCCTCAGCCATGCCAAAGATGCAGAAGGGAATATAAAAGCAGGGGAAACAAAATTAGTTCCCAATTCAGACTTCATAAATAAACAAGGCAAGTCATGTCCAAACTTTTGTTTTGTTTTCTTAAACACTCTGTCAAACCACAAGAAGCTTTTCAAATGTTTCCATATAGAAATCAGCTTAGGGGTTGGAGCAGCATGGATTTATTTTGCTTTTGTGGAAAATCCTGGGGATAGATACTCTCACTATGTGCTGGGCCACGGTGTTCCCCTGAGGAGCAGGAAGCCAGAGATACTCTGATAAGATTGTTGAGCAGACAGTACTCCCACAGCTTTGACTTCTTAATTTCAGCTTCTCAACTGACCTCAACATTGAAGGACTTGCAGATACACCCCAGGGAGGAGATCTGTGCAGGTGGCTTTCCTGCCTACTGGCTGTGGTTTTCCAGGGAAGCATGGGCAGGTGAGGCAGCCCAGGAGAGGGGCTGAGTAAGTTACTACATGTGGGACCCTGGACAGAGGGGTCTGGTTATTCAAAGGCTGCTCCATCTTGTTGGCAGCCAGTTGTGGGAAGAGAGTCTCTTTCCTTTCAAGCTCACAAGTGACCTCTCTGTGCAGACACTGCTGCATAGGGCCCTTGCTGGGCCAGCTCCTGGGCTCCACATTACACAGGGGTGGTTTGAGCCTCTGGTTTCAGTGCTTAGCCTCAGCATCCCACTGATGGCAGCAGGAGGGTGACTTGCACATGTCATCAAAACCAAAATATGTCACAATCTGGCAAGTCATCCACTCCAGCACCAAAAGCCATGTCTAGAGTAGCCAAATCCCATTGCAAAACTGCCTTTGGGATGCCCCACAATGACCTGCAGTAACAATCCTAGGCACAATAAGGCCTCTGCTTTATTCCTGTAAGAGAACAGTCTGAGTTACAGAAGTTGACTGTCATCTCTGCTTGTGTTTCTGTGCTTCAAGCGTGGCTGTGGCTCAGTGACTTCACACGCAGCACGATCCATCTTTCTGCTGCTTTCAGCAAAGTTCCTGAAACAATTTTTATTTCAATATTTTTAAGGCTATGAAATCTTAAAATGCTCACTCATTTAGACTCAGCCTTTTCTCCAGCAGACACCCATGTGGTCTCTGTGGAGTTGCAGTTTGGTTGAGTAGAAGCTCATCCAGCCTCACAGTGGGAGCAGCTGAGAGGTGGAGTGTGTCCTGCAGGTGTGCAGGAGGGATTGCTCAGGGACAGAGGCCCTCACTGAGGCATCAGAGGATCTGTCATATGTCTTTTTGCTGCCACGGATCCCCCATGAAATCCAAATCGAGTATGCTGCCTTTTTATATCTCCTGATTACACTTCCCAAGCAAGCATAAACTCAGGGAAGAGGGGTTTGGTACACTTGGGTATTTGGCAGTTCTGGCCTTTCCTCCTCATGAGAGCTGTAGGAGAGGCTGTGAGTCTGGAGGTGTACCTGAAGACTCTACAGCAGCACTTTAACACACTCCTTTAAGGGGAGGATTTCTGGGGCACCCCCAGTGCTCAGAAGTGCTGCTTTCAACTTAAACCAAACTTTCTTTTAGGTACGTTAAAGATCACTTTTCTACAGATGTCAGGTACCTCATTAGAACTTGGACAAGTAATAACAGATGAAGATGATGATTACTATTTTCATATATTTAGAACAGAGCTTCACCCCTCCCTTCTGGACCAACTTGCTCCTTTCTGGACCTGTGTTCCTAAAACTAAGCAAGGCTAGTAATCTGGAATAAGTGCTAAAACCTCGACAAAATACTGATCTCTGAAATCAAAGCTGTTTTCAGCCACAGGTAGAATTCTGGGCTTCAGCATTCCCATTCAGGGCCTTTTTGGTGCAAAAAGGAACCCTTAACAACTATGTCATAAAAGAAACTCTTCATCCTCCCATAAAATGTTGAGCCTATGGAAGAAAAGTGCATATCTGAAGAAATATGTGTCTTAAAGTAGTGGTTTCCAGCAATGGGAACGGGAGGGCAAAGTCTTGTACTTAATCACAGTCTGGAGATCCCAATGAGCACCCTCATGGGTTTTTGGATGGATGAGACTGAGAGAGAAATTCAGGTTTAACAGAGGGTTATAGAGTAAGCAGAGGGGTTTTATTCCTATCCATGTTTCTCTGGAAACTGGAATTATATTTAAGTATTTGTATTGTAAAAAATAAGTCCATTCTTTATTTCTATGTATTTTACTACCTATTTTTAGTAGAAAAGGAAGTCAGGTTCCAAGTTTTCCCCTGCCAGGCTGTAAAGCAGGAGTGGAGGATCCCTCCTGGTGTGCCTTCACTGGAATACAAAATTGAAGGTACTCAGGAGGCAGAAAGGGACTTCTCGAATGAGCCGTATGAGTCAGTTTGCAGGCTGGAGTCTTGGTTTTCCCATGACAAGAATTAGTCAGAGAGTTCCTGGCATGGGGCAGGACAGTGGGAGAGAGCCTGGCCCTCGAGGATCTCCTGTGGGCTTGAGGCTCCCGCCATTCAGCTCCACGCAAACCAATCCCTCCAGAGAGGTCACAGAGCAGTTTTCGTCTGCAGGAGGAGGAGCTGGGCTCTGGTGGGCTGAAAAGAGCTCCACAAACATCCGTTATTATTCTTGATTAGAGAAACTATATATAGATCCCGTCAGGATCGACAGAGTTTCATTACCAGGCGCACACAGAGAGTACAATTTATCAGAATGAAATGGGAGTCAGGAGAACACACTGTCTAAGGCAACAAGGCGGCTCAGACAGCTCTGCAGCAGCCTAAACACATGACAGACTCAAGCAGCTTCCACTGCTGCCAATACAACTGCTCACGGGGTCTGCCAAGAAGCCAGATGCTGCTGCTGGAAAAAATATCTTCCAGAGTTTGGCATCAAGATTCTGTGATTACCATCCAAATGGGAGGAGATGGAGTGATAGAATGTGAGTTTAGTATTTAGCACCCCAGAACTGTGCAGCAGCCTTTGAAGGCAGAGGAAAAAAGTTCAAGCAAAATATTTTTGTTAAAAATATGTTCAGAGAAATGAACCTTCTTTTTTTAAATAGCAGAAAACCAAACTATTATTAAAACAACGCAAAATATTTTATGTCCATATCAATTAAATGAGTAAAACCAAAGAGGATTGTGGATTCTTTACTTGAGTAAATTTTGTTAAGGAATAGTTTTATAAAGGTCAGAACATGAGCTCTTTGTCTCTTGTGTTGTTGCTAGTGGAAAGTTCCACTGCAGAGCATCACAGAGACTCCCCTACCCAAGACAAATAGAGATGGGTCGGAGCATTCCCACAGAAGTTTGGGAAGGGTTGAATTTAGAACCAAAGTCTGCAGCAAGCCCTCCTTAATGACAAACATAGGCCAAATCCCCAAACCTAAACTGACCCAGGTTTGGGAAAAAGTTGGGCACCAAACCACCTGAGTCTGGCTCCAAATCTTGCAGTTTAAACCCATGTTTGGAGGCAAAGCAATGGAGGGATGGGACATGTCTTGAAGAGGTTTGAGGCTGCTCCTGAACTACTTTCTCCTTCTTTCTAACAAATGTGGCCAAGACTTTCAGAATCTGTGACTTTGAGAAGATTTGGAGTCCCTCCTGTGCAAGGAGTCCTCCACCAGCCTGCCTGGCCTTGCAGAGGGTCCCCAGTGGATGTGGTGGTTATGAGAGCTCAGCATGTTGAAAAAAGCAGGCAAGGCAACATCTGCTCCCCTGGCTGGCTGCACTCACCTCTGCTCTCCAGTCCTGAGCTTCTATAGGAGTGCTGGTCCCACTACATGACTGGGAATCCTATTATTATTGTAATAGTAGTAATAATAATAATAACAATCCAAGTGGGAACTCAGAAACTTACATCTGGAAAGTTAAGACACGGAGATGGTTTTGTTTTACTTGTATTTTTTGTAGCTTATTTTTATGACAGATCTGTATTTCAACAAATGTTATCTCCTTGCCTGTTATAACAGATCAGGAAAGAGTAAACAAAGCTATTAATCATCATCTCCCATACTCTGCATTCTAGGCATGTCAGATCATTTTGTGGGGAGGTGGGCAGAGAAGCAGAGAGCATCTGTTCCCTCACTTGGGAGCTCGCCCAGGGATGTGGCCAGTTGGTGCCTGTTCCTTCAGGGAGGTTTTTAAAAGGAGGAGGATTCCGTGGCAAGCCCATGTTTGTCCTGGAGGGTTCAGGCTATGTCATTTCTGGACGGTGCTCTGCCTCTTCTAGTCACATCCTGAGTCCCAGCTGGCCTGGCTGGTGATGGTGGTCTCCCTGGAGGCCACAAAGATCCCAGGTAACTGCTGACCTAATGGATTTTCCAGGAGTTTTTTACACAGCTCACCATGAGAGCTGATAAATTCAGCTCTTAATTCTACAAGAATTAAACAAGATAACCCAAAACCTCATCCTTCAAGGTCACTAATTACTGACAGAAACATGGTGGGGTGAGTCACAAAACTGGATGGCTGCAACGGATGGCTACAGGCTCAGGGGGCACCTTCTGGCTCTCCACAACTCCCTGGCAGAAGGGTGCACCTGGGGGGAGTCGGACTCTGCTTCTGGGAAACAAGGCACAGGACAAGAGGAAATAGCCTCAAGCTGTGCTAGGGGAGGTTTAGATGGGATAATATGGAAAAATTCATTTACTAAAGAGTTAGTCAACCCTGGCACGGGCTGCCCAGGGCAGTGGGAGAGTCAACAGCCTTGGAGGAATATAAAAGCTGTGTAAATGTGACCCGTGTGTTCTTAGTTTAGGGGTGGGTTTGGCAGTGCTGGTTTAACAGTTGGACTCAATGTTCTTGGAGGTCTTTTCCAACTGAAACTGTTCTACTTACCCATGTGGGACTGATGGTTCAGTCCTTCCCAGAATTGGTTTTGCCATTGCTTTTCCATAAGGCTGTTTGTCTTGGGAAGGGGGAGGTGGAAGGTGTTTTTCAGGTGAAATGCCAGCAGGATGCTGACACTCATTTTCTGGTGTCCCATAGTCCATCCAGGACAGCTCTGCTTCCCCAGCTCTTTGTCATGCCTCGAGCTTTGATGGGAATGAGCTCTGAGAGTTTGATCAGAGTCAGATGGTGAAGATTTCTGCTTTTGAAAGCTGGAGTCAGTGGGTGCATTCTTCACTCCCGGCCTCACCTCCACTTGCTGGTGTATGCCGATGTTGGGGTCTGGTGGTGCTGACAGTCCCAGGGGACAGGGGAAATCTGGATGTGCCTTTTTACCTCACAGAAAGAAATTATATCTGCCCTAATTAATAGATAGGATTTCTTTTGCCTGAGACACAGCATTGCAAACTGTAATTTATTATCTGTCTCTGCATTATCACTTTTCTAGATTTCCCTCCTCACATCACTGTGTGTTTTGAGAGGTGTGTGTGCCCTCCCAGGCTCAGGCTCAGGTTTTTCCTTTAGCTCCTGCCTCTGTAAATGTTATTTCAGTATCTTCAGTATTCGCCCTGCTTCTCCTTCTCTCTCTGTGGATTTCAGAATCCATAATGAATTAAAATAATTTGTTCTTCAGATCATCTTTAAATCCTTGATGGTGATGTTATTCAACTGATCAGCTTAACAAAGCTGGAGCTCCCTACATCACTAATTTTGATCCTAGGTTGAAGCAAAATATTACAATGAGTGCTCTTGCATCCAGTTTGTATGTCAGCCACTGGGAATGTGACTTGGTTGTGTTTTACATGGAGGCTCAAATTGTTAGAATACTTTAAAGAAATGGCCAGGTCTTCAGTTGAGCTTTGAAAAAGAAAAGATGAGGAACTGAGCCTTTGCCACAATTAAGTGGCCACTCGTCTCCTTAAGGATTGCCCTCCATGATGGGCTTCTGGGGGATTCTGTGCTCTCTGTGCCTTTTCCAGCCATGCAGAACATCTGGATACCGTATGTGAGACTTGCTGCTGGTGCCAGCAGGTGTTGGGGAATCTTAGCTATAAATGTCCCTTCCATTAAGTAAGATGTCTCTTGAAATAACTTTGGAAATTAAGATGCTGTAAGGTTTGGTAGTTTGAGTGTTAGCAAATTCTGGCCACTCTGAAGACATCCCATAGCCAAACCCTTTTCTGGTTGGTGTTTTAGCATCAGTTCACAGATGCTGACTGTCTTGGACACGTAGATTTTGGGCTGCCCTTGCACACTCAGATCCACATTTGTGACCTTCTAGCAGAGAATTTGTGAATTTGTGGTTGAGTTATTGTGAGATTAATTTGGTTGTTCACTATCACCAAGCCGCTCCTCAGTCTTTGCCCATTGTTTTTCCCCTGGAGTAAAAGCTGTTGTTCTCCAAGTTATAAGGTTTGTGTTGTAAACTGATTTTACACAGTGATGTAAATGGTATTTATCTCTGTAACTTCTCTATGTACTCACACCCTTTGCAAGATTTCAGATCTGGACAGATCAACCAGACTGTTTTGGGGTCATAAAGGAAAAGCTGAGTGTGATTCATGATACAGGACTTCCATACTCAGAATAGACTGATTTAACTTCTTCGTGTCAGCTTACTTGGAGCACTAAGCTCCGAGCAACAATAAGCCAGAACAGCATGAAAACAGTTGAGATCTAGGATACTTTGGTTCAGGAACCACAAGTTTAAATCATGTATCTCAGCTTCAGACAGCATGCAGCAAGTCCAAGTTTGTCCTGAACAGAAAGGTAATATAACACATACCTGGAAAAATGTGCAAAACAAAACAAGCAGCAGTTATAGCTAGCCCAAGGCACTGCCAAGTGAGAAAAATGCCTTTTCTGGGACCACTGCTGAGGATATGGCTGGCTGCCTGTATAATCTGCTGGGGCAGGAAGGGACCTCCAGAGGATAACTGCATGCAATCTTCCCTCTCCTCCAAGGATGGCTTAGGCACGATGCCCTCCCCCAGTCCAGGCTGGCCTTTGAAAACTTATGTGGTTTCCTTTGTAAGTCTTTAGTAGTTTAATTCTCTCAAGGAGAACCCACTCGTTGCAACCATGCAACCACTCATTGAAACCATGTTTTGTTAGTTATCATGTTACAGACAAGAACTGATTTGAGGAAGTGTTGGTCACCTCCTTGTGTTCATATGGAAGCATTTGGTTGTCTGGAGGAATATCTGAGGCTCACCTCCTTGGTGAGACCTGTTTCTCCTATTTCTGTCTGAAGAAAACACCGTTATTTTCTCTGTATCTGGAACGGACTTAGTTGGGTTTCTGAAAATCAGAGACATAATTTGCTTGGACTGTGAAATATAAGCCTTTAAAGTACACACACTGAGCACTTAAAGCAGTTATAGTGTCCTCGTTTCCTGGGAAGCACGACTCCACTCATTAGGTGCAAGTCACCCAGACTGAAAAGCCACCAGTCATTCCCTCAGGTCATCGACTGCACTCCAGCAGCTCCAATTACCTCAGCAGAATGGGATCACCCATAACAACCTAAGCAAATCAGGAAGTCACCAAACAAGGGAAGTAATTACAGCTTCTTTCAATCCTGGAAAAACAACCTGTTCTTTTACGACCCATCAAAACCATGTGTTTGCCTTTAGTGGTTAAAATAAAGGGTGTGCAATTCGGGAATAATCCAGCTATGAAGTTTCCTTAGTAATTGGCAAATCCTGAAATGTTTTCACTTCTGCAATTTAAAGGTGGCGAGCATTAAATTAATTTTCTTTTAGATTAGCCTTTAAGGGACACTACAAAACCAAAGAATGACATTCTCAAATGGTGAACCCACATTTCATCCATTTGACGTAAAGATTATTTTGTTAGCTACCTTTAAATTTCATTTATCATGTGATTTAGTCAAGCAGTAAAACCAGAATGTCAGTCACTGTAGCTGTATCAAACACTGAGAATTTAAAAAATATTTACCCCTTTCAGAGAAAGGTGTAGCATGTTACTCAACCCTAACAGTGTTACTATCAGTTTACACAACACACTCTTGGTTTTCACTCTTTGTTTCAACATGCCCATTCATTTGATACAGATTCAACCAATTGTAGGTTGTTTGCAATATTATGTGTGCAGACTTATTGTTTGCAATAAGTCTGCACACATTTTTATACAACAGTTTTCAAACGCTCAGGGTACAGGTGTGGGAGAATGGTTTAAGGGACAGATCTTTTGGAAATCTGAGCATGAACCAGCTCTTCTTTGTAGAAATAAAAAGTCTGATGGCACATGGTACTCATGGCTGAGCTTAGGCTGAGCATATGAGTAATCTGGCTGAAATCGGGGGGATGACTCAAAATCCTTCAAACACTGTGCATCCCAGGGTCAAGATACAGGATGTTTAATTACAGGGGAACATTTTTGTTGCCTAAATTATACTTCATTCACTTTTTTCTCTGGAAAAATCTTTAAAAAAAGAATAACAAATACATTAGAATATTACTCTCAACTTTTGGTAGGGAAGGTGTCTAAAGACTACATCCTCTATTTTAATTTAAAAAGTAAATAATTAGATCATCATCTTATATTGTTCTGCATTTATTCAGTATTTGTGTGCCAAATGTTCAATATCCTTTATATCATATTACTCACATTACCAAAGTGGCTGTTTTTTCACTTAATAAACTCCCTACAAACCTCTGCCTGTTTCTCAGGTGTGTTCATTGCTGCTGAAGCCCATGGCTGTGACCAAACAGAGAACAGTGGACCAGAATCCCAAGATGAGGCACCTGGTGTTTCTGAGAAGGAATTAAAACCTGAGTGGGTACCTCCATGTGCCTCTCTGAGGCCTAGATTTGCACCTTCACAGCAAATCATCCTTCATCCCCACATGCCAAGAGCTCCTCACTGCAAGAAAGTTTGCAGTTTATTGTGTGTTCTTCAGTTGCCACTGAAATGTTTTGAGTATTGTCCTTTACACTGGGCACATGGTCCTTCTGAAGGAAGAGAAAGGGCAGCATCTGCTCAGTACAACACCAGCTGCTAATGAAAGTTCAAGGAGAAAAGGAAAACTGATGGAACCCTCCATTGCTGAGCTGTTTGCAAAGGCTCCAGGATCCTCTCTGTTCCCCACTCCCTCCTTTCTTCCGGGGTTTTCCCAGACCCGTTGGATGTTCACTGATTCATCCTCTCCACCGCCGAGACACCTAAACATTTCCAAAGGAAGGCAAGAAACCAGGTCAACAGAGTCAAAGTAACCAAGGGAAAAAACATATTCTTGTTCTGGGAGAAAAGTCAGGAAAAAAAAGAATACCATAAAGTGGGATTTGAAAAGAAAAAAGGAAAAAGAAAACATCCACAGAGTGGGTTGAAACCAGTGTCTGACAGCTGTAGTATATTTGGTGTCTTACATCCCAATGGCTCAACGAGGAAAGCAGAGCTGATGGTACAGGCTCTGAAAATCCCAGGTCCAACTCAACATAACTACCGAGTTGCAGCTGCATTCTAATTGCCTTTGTCCCTTAAACATGTGCGGAGCCCTCTAATTTGGGACACGAGCTAAGGTGCCACAGAAAAGATGTCAAAATGTTCTCTGGTAGAAAGCAAGTGCAGGACCTCCCTGTTGTGTGCTTGTCCCTCAACAGCCACACTCCAGCCCTGCATCCATGGGCTGGTTTTGCCCAGAAACCTACTGAACTGATAAGGAAGAACTTCCTTTCTATTGCTTCCTGTCATGTCATTGACCCTTTCCCCGTTCCTTTTCAGATTGTGTTTTCCAAAGTAGCTGGCACACAGCTGTTCATTTGTGGCTCACACACTCACAGTAGTGTGTTCCTGATCTCAAAATGTGGACGTTTCAAGCCCAAAACTAACTGCTCAAGCCTTTATTGGTGCCTTCAGGACCGTGGTGCAGCTCCTTCAGGACCCCATGGACACAGCTGGTCCTGCTCCCAGCATCCCTGACTGGGGCTGTGGCAGCCACCACAAACTGCACTCTCATGGAGCTCACTTTCATTTTTGCAGCTCAAGCTGACTGAGAATGTAAACCACACTGACCAAGGAAAATTGGGGAAATTATGAACACTGCTTATCTAACACTCAACATGTTGAGTCAAATGTCTGTGAGTGACCTTCCCTTTGATAGAGATTGAGACCTTGGGCCAGATTTTTGATCTCTGGATGGGGATTAGCTGAATTAATTGCTTGGCAGAGACACCAGGTTGGTACAAAAGGTAAAATTCACCCATTAGTGCCATTTTGGAGGTTGGTTGGTTGGGTATGGTGCCAGTAAGGAAATTGTGATTCATGTCTAGATTCAGAAGTGGGAGGAATACAAACATCCAAAATGCCTTTTTCCCAGATTTTAAGTATTCAGACCCAAGGGTTGGTTTTGTCTGTATGAAGGTAAGCTTAGTCCTCTAGAGGGCATGGTTACACTGATTATATATTTAATAATTAACCAGTATTTCCTTGGCTATCTGTTAATTTTTACCAGTGTAAATCAGGAATCAATAAACTGACACAGGTGAAGTTTCATTCATCATCTTTAAACTTTGTTGTAAGGTTTTCCATCCTCTTAAGGAGGCTAATCCTGTATGGGCCAGAAGGTTTGGGTTTGATCATTGGGGAAGCTTTCCAAGAGGTAGTAGGAATTCTTCCCTTGCTACCAAAATCCAGTGTGAAAATCAATGCATCTATTTTCCACATGTATTTATGTTCCTACTTTGGTTAATACCAGCATCCCCTGGCAGCAGCCCGGACTGGGTCATCTGAATAGTATCCCAATAATATTAATGTCCATCCTTCTCAGGAAGCATGGCAGCTCCAGACATTAGAGGGAAATTATATGTGTTTGGGCAATATAGTGTTGAATTTATCCAGACAAATTTCCAAGTTAACAAAATGGTGCAGATGTAAATATGGCCACCAGCTGTCTCACTGCACGTGTTCCCCTGGTGTGCAAACAGAGCAAAGGCTGGAATCCAGGACTGCACAACACAAAGGAAGATGCTGCCTTAGCTGATCCAAAAATCCACCTCTCCACGAAGAACAAACTGTGCAAAGTCCTTTTAATCTGGAAGTCATGTCTTTGCAGAGCTTACACGAGGTTCACTTGTCTGTAATGGAAACACCTGCATTTTATTCAGTTTTACAGTATTTAAATCCCCTTATAAAATAAACGGCTACTTGCTGGAACAGTACCCACGCTGGATGTCCAAGATCTGATGAATTTAAAAGCTATTTTCTAAGATGCAGTGGAGAAAGAGCAGGACTGGAAACAGCCATCAGCCAGTGCTAGGAATGGAGAAATCTCAGTCTATTTTTTGTGGCTTTCTTCAACTTCTGAGTACATTCCACATACATAACATGTTAAGATTTCTCTCTCAGGTCATTCAAAGTGCCAAACCAACAACTAGGAACTGAAAAGTGTGTTAATCTGCACTAATTTGTTATAATCACTGGGCTATGCCACACACTATCCCTTTATTTCTTCAGTTACAACTGAAAGTCATCCTCAGCCATCACATCCTCCTGGTCCTGGACCATGATGATTACAGTCTTACATTTACTCAATTCCTTTACATTTCTATGAGTTCTTTCTCTCTCTTTCTTAACTGGTTTAAAAGATATGGTTTAAACTGTCCTGTGGTGAACCAGATTCCTTTGAATGAATCTACACTTCCCAATTCAGAGTGGATCTTGCAAGGGCTGGGCTGCCCTTCTGTTGGGCTGCCTCTGCTCTTGGACATTGGGCAAGGCCAATATGATTTGTTGCTTCACACAACTTTGTTGTCAGTGGGTTTGCAGGAAGAACAGAGCCTAGAAAAGGCTCAGACACTTGATGCTGACCTGATAACCTTTCTCTGCAAGTGGACTAAGGTGCTCTGAGTGATATCATAGATATCTCTTTTACTGCCAAAAATTCATTCACTCTGGGCCTGGTTTGTGAAATGACTAAAACAGCAATTGCTCTGCAAAAAATCAGGCTGGATTTCTATGCACAAGAAAACTCCTTTCCATAGCTTAGCTAATAAATATCAGAATGCACTGGATACATCAAGTGAAACTTTTATTCTCTGTTTCAGGACAACAGCCAAGCAAAACTCTCCTTCAAAACAGAAAAAAAAATGATGTAATTTTCTATTCTCCCTTTTGCCTTCATTTTCTGCTAATAATTGTATTTGATAGCAGCAAGAATTTCCTAAGCTAGTGCAAATCTCCAGTTGGTCTTTTTGTGCTCAGCCTGCCTTGTCTCTCCACATCCACTTGCTGTGGGCTTCACAAGTTCTGAGGGCAGGTGTGTTCCGTGTTTAAATCAGCAGGTCCCTGGCCTCAGACGTCTCAGCTCTGTTACAGCTCCTATCAGCATTAAAAATAACGTTAGAAACTGGTTATGCAAAGCAAGTTCTGAGGCCAGAGATGCCCTGATGAGGTCATTCACAGCTGATCCAGGTTCCTCTGCAGTCTGTGGTGCAGACATCCCTTGACTGCTGTGGGCTGGACACACTCCTGTCGTTTTTTGCAGCATGCATGAAAACACAGCATGGAAGCCATTGGAGAGGAAGGAGGGGTTGGAACAGGGTTGTGTTGGCTGCAGAGCTGGATGTGCCAGTTCAGATCATTGTTACTGCAACCATGTCCTTCTAATTCATCCATATCAGCCATTTTTAGGCTTTTTTCAGCATTTCCCTCTTGCCATCAGCTGAAGAAGGCTTGGCCATGCTTCATTTTGCTTGGCTTGTGTCAGCCGAGGAGCAATGACCCTGTTATCCAAGTCCATCTCTCCACCACAGCGCAGACAGCCAAGCACTGTTGGCCCCAGTGGATATTGCTCAGCAGATCTTTGTCAGGCTTGTTCAAACAAGATCTGTTACCACTGACCTACCAGCTAAAAGTTCATGCCTCTGACTCCAGGATACTGCTTGGTGTCATTTGTTCATTGAAATAATTAGTTATTGTAAGATTATCACATTAAGGGAGATTTTTTTGTTTGCTTTCAGATGAATGGGCTGGGTAGGTAGTTAGTTCTTTTACTTTCCATTCCAGTGTGAATTTGGGTTCATGAAAATGAGAGAATCTCCACCTTGAACAGAGCCAACTTCTTTACAATTCTCCCCCCACCTTTGGCAGTTTCATTCACTGCTGGCTAACACAGCTCAGGCCTCTTGAAGTGAAAGGTGCCAATCATGCAGAATTATGCAGTGGTTTTGCACAAAGCCAGCTCACCTGTTTGCTGGAGGCTTGGACCAGACCACCAAACGCATTTTCACTTCTGCCTAGGAATGAGCCAAACCCACAGAGTCCAGATCCAAATCTGCATTCAGGCTCTCATGGTCTGATCCTGATGGACTCTACAGCTTCTTTACCTAAAACACCCCGAGGAGATCAAAGAGAGATTTCAGATGAGACTCTGGGGCATGACAGAACATCAGTCCTGGTTCAGAGCCACCACAGGGTATGACCTGACCAACTTTTCACTCCTTAGACAAATGAATTTACAGATTTTGTTCTGATCTACTTTTGATGACTTCTGGGCTTTTACTTTATATTTCCTCCATTCCCAGATCATACAAGATCCCAGATCAGTTCAAACATTGCACGTCAAAACTGATGGTGGTCCATATTATTTTCCCAATGCTTTTTCTCACACGTAGAGCAGCACGTATTTTGGATCTGACATCTGAAATGGCTCATTTTCTTCATATTTCTTGACTGAATTCAGGGAAGCTGGCTGTGCTGGGACTGCAAGGAGGAAGGTTATATTTCATCAAGCCTTTTTTGAAAGAACATTTCAGAACTAGCATTTGCTGTGGGGGCTGATAAGCAGGCTTGTGCATCTCATTTTCACCCTCTGAATCTCAGGTCCAAATCTAACAGAATGAACAAAACTCTTCATCTTTCCAGGAGGGAGGCACTACATCCTGTCCAATCTAATGCATTAAATTATTCCATTGGATATCTTGAGAATCAATCTGTCATCTTACTGGAAATGCCATAAGAGAACATAGAGCTTTTCATAAAAGAATTTGTCTTAAAATCTAAAGTCTAAACGTTTCTGTGATGAATTAGAAAGTGTTGGCAATCAGATACCCAGCAGAGCACTGAGGGGTGGGAGCCATCCTGTAAAAAATTACTTTCCAAAGTGGAGTTTGACTTTATCCAGCCCTGCAGCTCTGTGGAGGGATGTGCGTGGAGGTTCCCTGGGAACAGACAGCAGGAATGTGGCTGTAGGTCTGGGGAGCTGTAGCATTTCCGAGCTGAAATTATTATTACTGTGTTTTCAAATTTGCTTTCAAGTTTCTAATTACCAACAGCCAAAGCAAACTCGCTTGAAGACAAGCCTGTGTCCATCCACAGCCCTACAGCACTGCCAAGCCATATTCTGTTACACTACTTAGGAAAAATGACTTTCTATGCCTTCAATGTATTTCTGGTTTCCAATAATAATTTTTCTTTTGAATCTGTTTTGCTTCTTTCTCCTCCAGTGACTTTACCTCTGTGGAGTCCCTTGCCACCACAGATCCAGGGCTAATCTTTTCAGGTCAATTTGTGGGAATTTAGGTAAATAAGTGGATATTCCCATAAATCATGTGTTTTCAGAGGCCAGTGAAAGTGCATATATTTCCATTGTCTCTGGAGAGATTTTTAGCCCTAGCTTCTTGATAAATCAATTACATTTCGTTTGCTGACACAAGTGAGAATAGCATTGTTTGCAAACTTATTATGCCCCTTATTTGTGAGAGACTTTGAGAATGTGGCTGCCAGAATTGCATTGTCCAAAGAGTCTGTCCTGAATACCTTGACTTGGCCAAATTCCCATTGACTTCAGTGCCAGGTTGAGCCATGGAAGAAAAGTCAATGGGATCCTGGGGCCATCAGGAAGGGCATTCCCAGCAGGTAAGGGAGTGACCCGGCCCCTCTGGCCAGCTCTGGGAGCACCTCCGGGTGCTGTGTCCATCCCTCTGCAGGGCTGTGTCCATCCCTCTGGGTGCTGTGTCTGTCCCTCTGGGTGCTGTGTCCAGCTCTGGCCCCTCAGCACAGCAGGGCCAGGGAGCTCCTGCAGCGGGGCCAGCGGAGGCTGCGCAGATGATTCAGGGCCTGGAGCCTCTCCCTGCCCAGGAAAGGCTGAGGGAGCTGGGGCTGCTCAGCTCCAGAGGAGCCCCAGCTGAGAGGGGCCCTCAGCCCTGGCTGTCCCTGTGTGCAGGGAAGGCTCAGAGCAGGGCCCGGGCTCTGCTCCGGGGGGCCCAGCAATGGCCCCAGAGGAACGGGCAGGAACTGATGCCCAGGGAGCTCCCCCTGCACAGGAGGCAGAACTTCTGCCCTGGGCACTGCCCCAGCCCTGCCCAGATTGTCCAGAGGGGCTGTGCAGGCTCCTCCCTGGGGCTGTTGCAGAGCTGTGTGGGCACACTGCTGTGCCCTGTGCTCTGGGGTGGCCCTGCTGGAGCAGGGAGGGGGCACCAGAGGAGCCCCTGGGGGCCCTTCCAGCCTGACCCAGTGTGGATTTCTGTGTGATCCCATGAAAGCAGCAGTAATCCATCACTAAGGAAGTCAGTGTACGTGGAGCACACTCAGAGCAGCAGGAGGAGGTGTGGTTCCCAGAGTAGGTAATTTCTGCTGCTCCAGTTCTCAGGGGTTTCCACTGGCAGATGTGTGCCCAGTCTTCACAGGCCTAACACAAATGCATGGACAGCACTCCACTCTTAAAAAGAGCTGAATTCCATGAGAGGAGAAAGGATTTTTGCATGAAATGAAAAGGATCTAAGTGCAGAATAAGGACAGAGAGTGTGGAGCAAGGCATGCTGTCTTCAAAATGAGTTTAAAAAAATACAGATGTAGAAACAGGTGTTCAGGATATGTCTTTCCCACCTTACATCCCTTTCCAAGCTAATCCACATTTGAGGACACAAAATACCGTAAGCATTCCTCCTTCCTGCAATACAACTACATTCATTCTTCCATCCCACAGCTTTCAGCACCAGGCATATTCCATCCACAGAGCATAGCTTACATTCCTGCTCTGCCACAAACACACATCCTATTCATGGTCTTCCATGCTTGCAAATGCACAGCAAGTGGAGAACATTGTACTTCACTTAGATAATGACTGTAGCTCCAAGGTGTGTGGCCCTCTTCATCTTTGCATGTTCTCCCAGGTTGCAGAAGTCCAAACTGCACTGAATTGCTTCCTCTTATTTAAAAATAATCTGTGAAAGCAAGGGAGAAGTGGTGATCAGACACTTGTTTCAGATATGTAAAAATGAGGACCAGGTGGAAAACCTCTCTCTGATCACCTGTACATCCAGCTCAGCAGTGTCTGTACTCACTGAATTGAGATTTTTCCTAGGACAGAAGGCAAGTCACAGTGATCTACAGACCTTCTGACATGTTTGGGCTTCTAATCCTGGTCAGAGCATTTCAAATAAAAATGCTGAACTACTCAAACTAGCAATACTAAGGCATGATTGTGTTTTGTTCTTTTCTTGGCCCCTGGCAGACAAATGCTCAGGTGCTTATTGCAGCATAAATTTGTGTGACTGATTCTTTGTGGTCTCAAGATATTGCAAGATAGATGTTAGAAGGACACACCAGGTAAGGAATTGTAGCCTTTGCAGTATTGAGAGAGGTCAGAGGCTCACTAGAGTCCTAAGACAATTCCTTTCTTTCCATGACATCATCAGTATCTGTACTGAAGTCTCCAGGAAGAGATGATGAGGTGCCCAGTTCTCTTTAGTACCATAATTGAGCTGCACTGCTGACATTGCCTCTGACCTTCAAAATGTCCAAGGCTCTTGACGCTCACTTACTCCTGGCTTCTACTCCAGTAGAAGTAGAAGTAGTAGTTCTACTCCACTTCTACTGCAGTTTTTATGACTATAGTATATATCAGAAAAGCCATCTGGGGGCCCAGGCCCCACAGAAATGCCATCTGCCAGTTTTTCCAGGACTTTTGGCTTGTTTATAGGATGCAGAATTTGCTGTGGGTCACTTTCAGTTCCTACCCAATCAAGCAAATGAGGAAGAGAAGCGACATTTCACCTGTTGCCCCAGGCATTCTTACCTGTCTCTGCCCATCCAGGAAGCCCTTTTTAAACTCACCTGAAGATCAGATTGGTGTCAGATTATTTCAACTAATGTTGGTGATGCAATGATGAGATGAAAAATAAATTTAGGAAATGTAGATTTAAAGGTTACGAACTAACAGAAACTCAGGAAATCAGAAAATGGCAGTGATGATACAAAACCTTAAATGTCTGCAAGTCTGTAACTACTCAAATTCAGCCTGGGGTCCCCTTATTCTTCCCTAAGAGGTGTCACATTTGCACCTTGTTGGATGGCAGAGTGAAGAAAATTGTATTTCTAATGAGCCACATTTCTCCAATTCCATATGATATAATATTATTTCCACAGGGATTGGAGAGTACTGCTGCAGTCCCACCCCTCCCTCTTGCTCCCTCTCCTCTCTGCAGCTCTCACTTAAGTCTTCACCAGTCTAAGGGGGTATGAAATGAAAAGGAGGAAAAAGAATTAGCTTCGTGTCAGTGGAAATCCTACTCTTGAGTGTGTCCCACCTGCCAGATGTGGAAGTGTCTGGCAGGGTCAGAAGGGTGGCAGGTTTTGGACTGGAGCAGGGTTTTAGTTCTCATTGACTGATATTTTGCGGGAAGCTCTGTCCACACGTCCAAACCTCCTCACCCATTCTCTTGGCATCCAGCACAGCAGCTGAGGGGGCTAAAGCTGGGCTGGGAATCTGCAGCCAGGGAATTCTGCCATTAATTAAACCAGGGAATTAAACCAGGTCGGGGGAGCTGTGGTTCTCCACATCTGACCTCCTTAAGAGTGATTTGATGTTTCTTTAAGAAACACCCTGTCTCTATGAAGAAATGCCAACAGAGGCGAAGTTTCAAGCTTGCTATTTTTATTTAAGCTGTTGGAACAGTATGGACATAATGTAAGTAATGGGACCAGCCAAGAGGGTGTCTGTCAGTCAGTGACTCAGTCTTCAGATCAGACAGATGCAAGCCCATATAAACAGGTTCAGCCCAAAAGTCATGATAATAAATTATTTATTTTCATACATTTCGAAACACCAGATACAGTAAAGCAAGTGTTTTCTTTGGAATCTAGCAGTACTGGTCGGCTAGATCTGCTTCCCACACCAGCAATAACATGTTCTGAATGAGTGGAGGGAGATTCTGACCACCATTATGCCAGAGCCTACTTGGCTGGAGACTGCTGAGTCTTAGGAAATTGCTCTGAAAGAAATTAATTCACTGTTTTGAGGTGTGTGGCATCATCAGGTTTTCATTCCATCACTCAAAACAGCAGAGATGGAGTCAGCCAGGTGGGCATCTGCAGAAAATGGACTTTTGAGGCTTTTTTTTCTCATGGTTTTGGGATTGCTGAGTCACCCACAGCAAATGGAAAATGTCTCACGACATTTAAAGATGATTTTAGCTCATTTGAACTGCCGCATACAGCTGGGAGAAGAAATATATGGCAAAACGTTCAGGTGAGAGGTAGAAACATGGAAGCTTAATAGAGGATACTCTTAAGGACACTGTCCTTCATCCAGAGCATTCTGGTGGATCCAGGTGCCAATTTTCTTGCAAGGGAGATTAGGGAAACCATCCAGGGGCCACACTAAACCACTGTTGCCTGTAGTTTGGGAACATAGTGCTTTTGAGATCTTTCCTGTGTTCTCAGAGGATACCTGGAGGTACCAAAAGAGATGCCATGATGATATCAAAGCAGGCCTTTCCCCAGGGCTGCTTGGGGCAAATCCCTGGCACAAACCCTCTCTTCCCTGGGACCCTGCTCTCCAACCTGGCACAGAAGGTGCAGGCTGTGGAGCACAGGGCTCAGAGATGTGTAAGGTGGAAAGTCCTTGAGCAAAGTGAGGGTGTTGTCCCCTGTCCTGTCATAAATCTAGTCTGTGAGGGATGGGAACGCTGAAGTGCTCCAGAGGAGGAGGGCAGCAGCTGGATCCGAGGAGTCCCTGGGAGCTCCAGAGCTGTCAGTGACCCTGCATGGCCCAACAGACTGAGGGGAGCCCGACTGGCTGTACAGAGTCAGGAGTTTGATGTCAATGGAGCAGACTGAACTATGATGTTTTAGGGTTTGAGATCCCCAGTAGTCTAATCAAACATTTTAATATCTTATTTGTTACTTGTGTCTGTACATTAGGTAAAAATCAATATAGAAGCAAAAACGTGTGCACAAATATGCAGATAAGGTTTCCAAATACTTCAAATGCTCTGTGTAAATTGTATTTAGAACAGAATTCATCAGTAATCTGGATATGACCTTCCCAGGAAAAAGGAAGAATAAAGCAGGGGATATCACACGTAGCATTTTCCAAAGTGGTGTCTCGGTCTTGTACCCGTGCACCTTACTTTGAGGACAAACAATATGGACTATCACACAAGTCTGTACTCATGATCTCTGTTTAATATGGTCATTCAGGAAGTAAAACAAATAGATATTTATTTTTACTCTTATTTAGCTGTGCATGTTTTGTATTTGTCTGGACAAGGCAAAAGCAGAAGCTGCTTTTCTGAGTTCTCAGGGAACTTGGCAGATGTCTGCTGCATCTTTGGGTGTAAACCTGGGGTCACACCCACCCTTATTTACAACAACTGTGTTCACATATTTGCATTTATAAACTGAGATGTTGTTCTGTCTCCATTTACAGATCAAATGCAGCACGTTTAGTAGTAAGAAGTGAAAAGATTTTTGTTGCTGCTAAAACTTGGAGTGGGCTCTGCAAGTCACAGCTGTTCATGGGTTTATCAGCAGTAGCAGTGAAGGTCCATGGGGTTGATAAGCAGAGACATGACTTGACTTCCCTGTACACCCTGAAATTTTTTGTGAAAGTAACCCCAGAGAGCTGATGGGCAGAAGGAGCACTTTTAAATAGTCCTCACTCCCTCGGGTACTGCTGCACTTCCAACACCTGCAGTGGGCAGGGAGCACCTCTGCCAACTCAAACACCTCTCTTCAGAAGAATAACTAATACTTTGGAATAACTATGAAATATCCAATGCTTCTTTGAAAAGTGGAGGATTAGGTTCACATGTTCTGGAATAAAACACTCAGAATGGGTTTATTTGAGGGTTTTGGAAGGGGTGGAAGGGAAGAGAGTGTTGAGCAGATTTTTTCACTTGACGTCCTTCATCAACAGGAGAGGAGGACATGTGCAGGTCAGAGCACTGAAAAATAAACAGCAAAGCAGGTACAATCACTGACAAATATTCCCACAAGCCAGGCTCTCAGGTGAAGGCTCCAAGCTCTCAAATACTTTGTCAGTCTCAGCAAACTGGTAAATAAAGAAAAGGCTCTTCCACATAAATCTTTGGAGCTGATCCTCACAAAGAGTGCTTTCAGCCACAGGTCCTACTTCAATACAACTGGGGGAGAGCACAGGGAGTCTTATTTATGCATCCAGCAGCAGTTTATGACAGACTCCATCTCATCTCAAGGGTCTGACATATATGCATCACTTCCAATTCACAAATTCTTGCATCTAAAACTTAAATAAGCTCTTCATTTGATTTCTTAATGTTTTTCACAGAAAGTGAACATTTTTCCTGGCAGAGTAGGGACTGTGAGCTCTTTTATCTGCACCCCATAAAGGCCTGGGATGTCTCTTTGAGCTTGGCCAACAATTTGAAAGTAATCCAGATTTTGTTTTTCCTGCAGGTCTAAATGAAAAGTGAATGTTTTAAGTGGAGGAGTAAGAGGTACACTGAAATTGGAAATATGACCACAGTAGCAGCAGAGCGGTGGAAAAATTCAGGGAGTTACTAAATCTTTAAAACTCAATTGTTTAGAAATGAGGCACATAGTTTAGAAATGACATTTTGGCAAAGCTGTGTGAGTTACACTTCCCATCATATATTTTGTTAAACCTTTGCCATATGTCCAGTCTTAACTGGCCAGGAGTGTCCCCAGGAGTGTCCCCTGGTTGCCTCCAAACCCACTAAATGACCACAATACATTTCCAGCCATTGCTCATCTGCATTCAAGAAGACTTGGTGCTTGATTCTAAATTCCTGGAAGGAAAGGTGAACTCCTGCCATTTTCCTTTGGCAGTAGGTCCTTGGGAAGGGAGGCCACTGGAGAAGATGATCTTTCTCTCCCATGATACTGCAAGTACCATAAGCTGAGCAGCTTTGAGTTTCTTCAGGCTGAGCTGCTTCTCTCACGCTGTAGGAACAGAAGAACATCTGGTCTTAGCTACTGTTTTTCAACTGGATCATCTTGTGCCTCACTAAAATGAATGAGAAACACATGCAAGCTGTATTTTCAAAAAGTTGTATTTCATTGATGCAACTCAAATAGTGATTTTCACATGCAATTAGATACACAGATGTAGACAAGCAACAATTTACACACACACACACTGCATTTCCAACGAGGCCCTATGAACATTCCCATATGCTTTACACATGGAAATAGGCACATGGAGAGGAGGCATGGGAAAGTATTTACATGTGCAATTGTATCTTCCCACAGCAGTGCCTGGGAATTAGAAAGGACTGACTGAGACAATATTTTGGATGTAAAATCTGATGACACTTTCAATTCTCTTCTGCAGGCCCCACTATAAATAATGTTAATTATTAATTATGATCTGCCTACAACACCACCTCCCCAGGCACTTTGCAATAGGCCAGAGACAAGGAGCTCAAATCTCCCTCATGTTATTCTGCTTTCAAGGAGTGTTTTGGAATAGACATCAGTGTCCAAAGCACTGCAGGAACAGGCACTATAAAGATGTCTCTGAGACATTGATGAAGAGTGAAAAACTGAAGAGCAAATCTGGAGTCCCTCTGCTCTGGAGCCAGGTCGGGGGAGCTGTGGTTGCTCATCCTGGAGAAGAGAAGGCTCTGTGGGAGACCTTGGACCCCCTTCCAGCACCTAAAAGAACTCCAAGGGAGCTAGAGAGGGACTTTGGACAAGGGTCTGGAGGGAGAAAACAAGGGACAATGGCTTCAAGTGACAGAGGGCAGGGTTAGATGGGATATTGGCAAGGAATTCTTCCCTGTGAGGGTGCTGAGGCCCTGGCACAGGGTGCCCAGAGAAGCTGTGGCTGCCCCATCCCTGGAAGTGTCCAGGGTGAGGTCAGACAGGGCTTGGAGCAACCTGGGATAGTAGAAGATGTCCAGGCCCATGGCAGGGTGGGTGAGGTGGAACTGGATGGTCTGTAAGGTCCCTTCCAAACCATTCTGATACACAATACTATGACAGTCCAACCAAAGCAAAGCATTCAGAGAGACAGGTAAGGATCATAAAAAACATACTTTTCTTTTTCAGTGATATCACATCTTGATTCTTCTTTGAAAAAACATGGGAATGTTTTCTTTTCTAGAAAGGCAAAAACTGTGCTCTGCAAAATGCTACTTCCTAGGAAGAAGACTGAGACTGTGGGAGAAGGCAAGTGGCTGGGGTGTTGGCCTGGCCCTTAGCACTGCATGCTGTTCTGCAAGGCCCCTTACAGACTATCTGTAAGCTCTCTGAGTCAGGCCTCCAGGAGACAAGATTGAAATATTAGTGAACTTGCTCCTTCTGCTCTCAGTGTTCAGTGTTGAGTGGATGGGTTGAGGTTCACTGTTATGACACCATGGGTTGTCTCAGGCTATGTGGATGTACAGCAGCAGTGACTCCTCAGTGGTTGCTCAGGTGTTCTGTTGGAGTGCAAAAGTATTTCCAGCATCAGCCACACAGGGAGAGAGCAGCGAGCACCTCAGAGGATAAGGCTGTGCACAGCAATAAGAACTAATGGTCACCTCAAAACTGGGACAAGGAAGGTCTGGAGAGGGCCCAGGGACAAAAACCAGCCAAAAGCCATAGGGGAGGTCAGGCATGGGTGAGAAGGAGCTTCTGGAGGAGAGGAATGGGCAGGCAGGGGCTGGGGGATGAAGGCAGTGCCAGCTGGGGGATGGAGGGTCATGAGTCACAGCCACCCGAGCTCCCAACAGCTGAATGCTTGGATGTGCATGTCCTTACTCATGGAATTACCTGCTGGAGTCCTGGCTGAGAGCTTGCAACAGACACTGCTCATTTCTCAGAACAGATCATTTCTGTGACCCCCTTCAGTCCTTGTTTCTATTAAGAGGCCAAGCAAGTTCTAAGTGCCAACAGTGAAGAAGTGGAAAAGTTGGTTTACAGAAGGGAAAGAAGGGGAAGAAAAAGGAAAACAAAAGCCAAGTTATTTCCACAATGTTTGCATTCCCATGTTTAACCACAATATTCCCAGCACATGCATTTTTATGGCACATATGCAAACCAACCACAATGCAAAAGAAGCTTCAAAGTTTTTAAGGAAAGCAAAGCTGAGAGGAAGACAACAGGACTCAAGTCAGGCAGGAAGGAGCAGAGCAGAGGAGCAGTGCTGGTCTGTGCTGCCTTTCCCCTCTCTCTCCTGCAGTCCCAGCCAGCACCTTGCTTTGCAGGTGACCTGGGACAGCAGCACCCACTAAGGACAGGAAGATCTGTAAAACTAGGCTATTTATGGGGTTTTAATTTCCTTTCAGCAGGTTGAAATAGCCGGGCATGACCAAAATATGTGTAAGTGAAGTTCCTTTGTCCCTGTAATTAACACAAAGTGAGTCATGGTGGTGTGGATGTTACCCAGGTGGGGAGAGGGACTGGAAGGTAACCTGTGTTGTACCTGGTGATGGGTCATAACTGGAGAGAGGGGAACAGAGGCACTTGTTGTATCACATAGGATGTGCAAATCACAGTGCTGATGCATGTTACTGGACTATGGATGTTTAAGGGATGAGTGCGTTTGGTTGCCAAAAATCTGTACAGCTAAAAACCACAAAGGCTGCACCACCACTGATGTGCTCATCACCCACACAGAATTCTTCTTTACCAGCACAGGCAGGGGGTGACCTGCTGGAGCAGCTCTGTGGGGAAGGACCTTGGGGTTGTGGGGGACAACCCTGCCCAGCTGTGTGCCCTGGGGACAGAGAGCCCAGTGGGATCCTGGGGCTCTCAGGAAGAGCATTCCCAGCAGGTCAGGGAGTGACCCTGCCCCTCTGGCCAGCCCTGGGAGCACCTCTGCAGGGCTGTGTCTGGCTCTGGGAGCACTTCTGGGTGCTGTGTCCATCCCTCTGCAGGGCTGTGTCCATCCCTCTGGGTGCTGTGTCCATCCCTCTGGGTGCTGTGTCCATCCCTCTGCAGGGCTGTGTCCATCCCTCTGGGTGCTGTGTCCAGCTCTGGCCCCTCAGCACAGCAGGGACCTGGAGCTCCTGCAGCGGGGCCAGCGGAGGCTGCGCAGATGATTCAGGGCCTGGAGCCTCTCCCTGCCCAGGAAAGGCTGAGGGAGCTGGGGCTGCTCAGCTCCAGAGGAGCCCCAGCTGAGAGGGGCCCTCAGCCCTGGCTGTCCCTGTGTGCAGGGAGGGCTCAGAGCAGGGACCAGCTGTGGCAGCTTCTCCCCCAGTGTCTCAACTCAGCAGCTCCTCTTTGTGAAATGATTGGGGTTGTTTTGTGCCTCCAAAGCCTCTGCCTGAGCCACAGACCAGAGAGTGATCCTCAGCTGGCTGGAAACAGCACAGTAATATCAAAACTAGTCAATAGGTAACAGGGTGCATTGGCTGTGAGTCTGGCCCACCGTGTTCTGTTGAGTTTTTCTGTGGCTTTTTTAATTGCATTACAAAGGTTTTCACTTTGTGATTCCCAATGCCTCTGCCTAGTGCATTGGGATCTAAGAACAGGCTTTGTGCAAAGAGCAGAGCATCCACCATGGTCTAACATTGAGTCTATAGGAATTTTTTTTTGCTTTACTGTCAGCCTGGCTTCCGTAACAGTTGTAGATCTGCTGGCTGAGACACTGTATGTCTCCAGTGTAGGAAAGAGTCACAGTCCAAACTGTTATGCTGGTCCAGAAGAGAACAGAGCCCTAGAGATAACTGAGGTGTTCAAGAAAAAATAGCTCCTACAACTGGGGCTAGGACAGCTGTTCTCTGGACAGTGAATTATTGTAACCAGGATCTCATGAAAGCATCCTGAACCCACCAGTTTTGAATTTTTCTGTTGTAACCAGGGGGAATTTCACAGATCCATCCTTTCCACCATCATCACTATGTCCCTGCTATCACTGGCACCATATTGCCATCTGTAGACATCTTGATATCAGACGGCCTGTTGAAAGCCAGAAGGGGACCTGGAGTGTATCTGGGGATATGCAGTGTGACCATGAGCCTGGCTTATGCATTTCTAGGGCAGAGTCCCTGCATGCAGCACTGAGCATGAGGCTGCTGCTGTTTGGATATTGAGGACCCAAAGTCTGCAGTAACATCAAATCTGCAGTTTGTGCCTGTGTTTCCATCCCAGGCTAACCACACACACACCTCAGGAGCACAGCTCCCAGTTCCCTCTGGGATTCCCTGTTAATAAATCCAGCTGCTCTGAGCTCCCCTTTCACATCTCACAATGCTGTGACGCCCCACGGCTCGGCAGCTGCCTGTGAGGGTGAGGGTGGTCCTGCCTCTGCCTCTGCTCCCTTGGGCCAGCAGCACCTGAAGACCTGAAGAGAGCACCTGAAGTGTCACAGCCAGTACCAGTTTATACATTCCTGCAGTCTGTTTTCCACCCAGCATCTCCTCCAGACACAAGACAGCACTCAGTAGTCACTCAGCCAGTGAATTACTGTCCCCAACAAAGCTCCAAGCAGATGTGAGGAGCCACGTCCCATGCAGTGAGTCCATCCTGTGTGATGGAGCTCCTTTGCTCTCTGAGGGTTTTGTCAACACCTCAGTATTATTAAAATGTTGCTTTTAAAGTCAATTTCCTTTTCTTTTCTTTGTAGTTTATAGAGTGTTGCTGAAGACTTTCTCCCAGCCCAAAATGAGGATCACTTCCAGGTTTGCAGTCATATCAACAGTAGGTTGGTGATTTATCTCTGAGGTGCTGGTGTAATTACCTGTACCTCACACACACCTCCTGTTCACACTGAGTTTCCCTGGAGCTAATGAGTCTTCCCAGAGAGGAGAAGGAGGAGGTCTGGTTGGTTCACTAAACCCCTCTGCAAGGAAATGAGTTTCTGAAATGAATCCAGTCTCTGTAAAGACAGTGTGTCCTGAAAGCTGTCAGGCTTTATTGTAAAAAAAAAAAAAACAGGCTCAGCACCCTTAAACTGAACATTTTGGCCACATTTTGCCAACAACATCATGCTGATGTTCTTTTTTTCCACAATTTCTGTTTGGGTCAAAATGTGGATGGATTTGTTTTACCATTACAGCTTCTGTTATCCATACCAGCATGTTGCCTATACAAGGCAGGGTCTGGCCAATGGTGCCCAAAAAAGATACTCTTAAATATTTGGGTATCTGAATGCAATGTGTGCTGACACTGGGAAATGTTTGGAGCAAGGACTGCATTTCAGAATTATTAAATGCTGCTTTTAGTACCAAGTTGTGTCTTTGGCACACAATGACAGGATGAGCTTTGCCAACATCACACCATGTTTGGATATTTTGTGGGACTGTGTTTTGGAACCCTGCATGAATCTGGGTGTATCTGTGCCTTACAGAGAGCTGATGCAAAGCAGAATTTGCCAGGTACCTGGTAGAGGTGTGCTGGACCATTTGGTAGCCCATTAAAGCATCCAGCTGCCCACCAGCTCTCTTTGTACAGGGCATCCATTGGTGGACCCAAATGTGGTGGGTGGATGGTGCCAGGTGCTGGCCTGGGCCCAGCCGGTGACCACCCCTCCTGCAGAGTCACTCAGGCCAGCCTTTGAACTCTGTCTGAACGAGCTGAGCACTGGCCCCCACATAAATGAGAGCAGCCTGGAGACTGTTATAAATTACAGGGCTGCTCCAGCCCCAGAGGCAGGCACACATCTGGCTGGGCTCCCCTGGGGAAGCAGGGCCGGAGGTACTGCCTTGGCTCTGTCTCACAGTCAGACTTCCCTTTACTGGGGTGATCTTCTCGTGGCTGATTGTGCTGGGATTGGGCTATCAGAGCCTGGAAAACTTTTCCTTCTTTCCTTTGCTGGAAATACCAATCCTAATGTAAAATGTTGTAAGCTTCCATGCCTAAATTCCTGATGGTAATCAGCCCACTGACCAACCTGTCCCATGTAGGGCCACACTTCTCTCCCCATCACCAGCAGCTCTCTTCAGGATTCCTTGACCAGGACCCACCCCAAGAGTGGCTCTTTTTGTTCCCAAGGTGTGGATTCAAACCAGCAAAAACACACTCAGCTGAGCTCCAGCTGCCATCTGAGGTCAGACAACCTCTGGTGACCTTGTCCGACCCTTGTGCTGGATTGCTGGGCTGATCTGAGCAAAGAGGCTCCAAGCAGGTGAAAGTCACCCAGAGTAACATCTCCTCACAACCTCGTGCCCTCCCTGAGTGATTGTAAAGACAAATCTTGGCCCTTATTTAAACTATCTAGCCTGAGACAGTGTTCTGTAGCTGCTACTGTCTTTTCAGGTGAAAAGGTTTTAATCTTTTTCATTTTCCCCTATCACTTAAAAATGAATTTTTGGAAAGGCAGCCAGGAAAGAAACCAGCAAACCACCAGTGTAAACTTGTCATGAGCCCTGATAGTGTCACTTTTTCCTGGAATGGGACACAAAAAAAGCAAACTAAGGAATTCTCATGCTAACTCAAAACATTTAATTCACTTCCTTGCAGGGGATTTAGCTACTCCTGAGGATAAAAACACTTTCAAGTGCACTCTCCCTTAGGAGTAGGAGCATGGGCCACACTGGGAGCAAAGGGTACTTACAGCGCTTACACTCCCCATCCCAAATGAGCCATGGAGCCCTGGCCAGAGCACTGGCTGTGCACAGCTCTATTCTCCCTTTGGAATTAAGCAATAATCAGTCTTCATGTGGACTTCCTGCTTGGGAGAAAAGTTCACTTCAGTGCTCACAAGTACCTTGAATCTCTTCAACTGGTAGAAAAATGACATGGAAAAAGTGGATGGATTGTTTTGTTTTTTTTGTGCATATTCAATGAAATTGGTGTGATTTCAGGTATATAAGGTAACATACCTCCTTTCATAAGGTTTCAACATTAGGGATCTGGAAAAAAATATCCCTACTGATGGAATCCTGTCAATCTGATAGAGCCAGACTCACCTCCCACACCAGTTCCTTGTCCCAGATGCTCTGTTCTAAAAGTCTCCTGTCCCCAAACCAGGGCATTTACAATAAAAAGAAAGATGTTCAGTTCTTACCTTCCCAGCCTCATCAAGTGGGAAATATGACTGTTCACACAATGGCTGAGCCACTGCCCACTGGACTCCACTGTCTGTGGTGGATTGAGGGAAACAGAAGATATTAATTATAACAAAAGCTAAATAATTTGCAAGATTACATTAAAAATCTTATGCAAAGAATACATTTTCAGAGACAAGAAGTAAATGGACAATGATAATGACAAAGTAGTAACCCTGACAGAGGACATGGAATATTTCAGAGTTACGGGAAAATTTCTGAAAATTCAGATTTTCCAGATGAAGGTCTGGTGTTACTCTGTCACTCTGCTGGATGTCTCGTAGGAGCTGTAAGTTGGGAACTAGATGCTCCCATTCCTCTCCAAAACACTGTCCATTTTCCATTTCTGTAGTACACCAGGTTCTCCTCAACAACTCCCAGTTTGCTTTTTTCATAGAACCATCACAGAATGGTTTGGGTTCAAAGGAACATTAAAGATCCTTTAGTTCCCATCCCCAGTCATGGGCAGGAAACCTTCCCCTGACCAGGCCTTGAACTCTTCGAGGGATGGGGCATCCACAACTTCTCTGGGCCATCTGATTTTTTTTTTCCCCTAGAATTAAGGCTTTTAGGTGAGAAATAAGCATTTTGAGGAATTCAGACAATTATCACAAAAGACTGAAAAATTGAGTAAGGACACATCCATAGCCCCTCTTGTAGATGTCTGTACCAGCTCTGTGTTTTCTTGTGCTGGCCATGGACCAGGCAGGGAAGGATGTGGCCCCAGGGACCCCTGGGTGCTGGAGGGCCATGTTAGGAGCTGTCTAGCTGTGCTTGTTTTGCACTGGCCACCTTCCTTCTGTAATCTTTATGACCTCTTCCATTTATTTGATTGCATGTTTAGGGCTGAATGTAGCCCTAAATGTTGGACAATTCAGCTGACCTCCCCAGGAGAGCAAAACTTGGCTGTTTTCATCTGTGGTGTGATGATCTGGAGTCCCCCAGGTGGAAGGTGCTATGGAGGCATGGAAAAATTCGATTTTTTAAGTGCTGGTGGTGCCTAGAAGGGAGAGGAGGTCTGTGCATGGCTATGTCAGCCTGGGGAGTACAAAGTGGGTTCCCATATGGCCAGTTTTTAGGATTTCTCCTGTTTCAAATCTGCATAAATGGCCCACTCAAGGAGGCCAAACTATTAAAAACAGCTGACAACGAAAAAGGGGGAGGTGAACACCAAGCAAGCAGCAAGTAAACTCTGTAACTGAGCTGACAGATGGCAAATTAATGTTGTCAAATAGAAAGAAGTACATAAAGCTAAGGAGCACTATGACCAGATTGCTTTCTTGCACATGAAGTCTTTAATCATATGGATATCCTTGCTATTTTTACTCTAATGAGATTGGGAAAGAAAAATAAGACTGAGGCATCAAATTAAAGATGAATTTGCTTTGAATCCACAAGAAATTGAAGCCCTTGCAGAAACAAGGAGAATTATTTGCCAGGCAAAATTAGTGTCACGGATGAACTTGTTTGTGCTTCTGAATTTTGACATGTTTATTTTATTGGTAATAATGCTGTAACCAAAGAGGGTAATAGCCAGAGTAGATAAGCAGTCAAAGGAAGTTGAGTGAAAAATGATGTTCATGGAGCTTTTTGCCCTTAGGCAAAGACAAAAAAAAGAACCCAGGCCCCCAAAACCCTTCCCTCTATTCATTGGTAAAAGGGGGAAGAAAAAGAAAAAAACCATTTATCTTGTAAGATACAACTTGATGAAATACCAATGAGCCAAATACTTGAACACCAAATTAATATTTGCTCACTGTGGAGTTTATACTGAGAATACAAATTTGATTTGTTTCATGTATTTCTTTAATGGTAAGTGTGAGGATGTCTTTTAATCAAGAGGTTAATTGTGGGCTCTGACAACTCTTAAGGTATTCACACCTCTGATTAAAGGGAGGATCGGCCGTGTTTGAGCAAGGAGCTTGGTAAACAAATACATCAATCATGGGAAAATATCCCCCAGAATGTGCATGGTCAGAGAGAGCCGCCAAGGCAGTTAAAAGGAAGCAATTTTCCACAGTGCTTGGAGGTAGGTAATATAAAATAATCCATAATTAAGTTTAATCATGGCTTATCAGACCTTTGTAGGACTGTGAGCATTGGCTAATGTTTAACATATTGTGTTAGCTCTACATTTCCTCCGATGCCATTTCATTGGTACAACGAGCCCATTTTATTTGGAAGTGACAACTGGAGGCCAGATTAATCACTAATACAGCTTGGGATAGCTGCAGCAAGCACTGATATTGTGATCAAAAATGGGTTTGCTCAATGGAGCCAATGGAACAATTCAATTTATACAGAAGAGCCTGGCCCAAAAGTTGTAATGGTCAGATCCAAGTGCCTCAGTCTTTCATAAAGGAGATTCAGGGAAGACCACAGAACTTCCTACAACTCCTGCCGGGAGGGGCAGCCAGGGGGGTCGGGCTCTGCTCCCAGGGCACAGGGACAGGAGCAGAGGGAACGGCCTCAGGCTGGGCCAGGGGAGGCTCAGCTTGGACAGCAGCAGGAATTTCCCCATGGAAAGGGTGCTCAGGCCTTGGCAGGGGCTGCCCAGGGAGGGTGGAAGTCCCCATTCCTGGAGGTGCCCAGGGAAGGCCTGGAGGTGGCACTCAGTGCTCTGGGCTGGGGACAGGGTGGGGATGGGCACAGCTTGGACTCCATGGCCTTTTCCAATCTCAGTGATTCTGGGACTGCGTGATTTTATTCACTTAAGCTAGAAGCTACTTCAAGCCCCTTACAGGCCAGGAGTTCTTTAACTGGAAGGGGAAAGAAGTGACTTCTACAGCACATGCCCTTCTCTTCTTGCCTGCATCAAGCGAGGAACAGCTCTTGGGGTCAGACCTGGCTGAAAGATGGGCTTTCCAGCTCGGGGTACAGAAGGTGACACAGTCAGTGGTGGCCAAGGCTGTTTGCTAGAACTAAAGAAGTCCCCATCCCCTGCAGCTCCTGCTTTTACAAAATGGATTTACATTAGCACAGTGTAAAGACATTTGTTGCTTCAAATGCCCTTGCCAACACTCTGTTTTTCCTGAGTCTGACAGGAAGTGCACAGTCTGTTATATCAGCCTGTCCTGGATAGGCAAGTTGTCCTTGCCTTGTTCTTGCTGGTCTTGAAACCAAATAAATACAGGATCAGAAGAGGAAAATGGTGTTCTCTGGTTTCAAACAGACACAACTGCAAGTGGCCACCAGCTAAACCAAGTGATGGTACCACCTAAACCAGGGGATGCCATTAAGGGACAGGGGGTGACACCAGAGGCAAGGATTTAGCTCTAGGCATGAGGTGCTATAAATGAAATTCCTGTCAAGAAGAGGTGACAGCAGTGGTGGTGAGAGGAGCAGTTTGTCACTCAGCAGCAGCACCAGCATTAGCAACTTTACACCTGCATTAAACCCACCATCAAAGATTTTCTTTTCTCTGAAGGGAACAATTTACTGACAATTTACTTTCAAATACTAACATAATTTTTGGTGCACACAACAAAGCACAAAGTAAACCTTAACCTATTCGTCCCTTTGGAAAGTATATTTTAGCAGAAACATAAAAAATCAGATGCTGATGTGGGAAGATGTGGTAAACCAATCTACCCTGTCACTACAATCAACACTAGTGCTGGGACAAAGTTGGATTTCTTCACTTTTGCACTAGTAGTGTGTAACATCTTAACCAGTAACACTGGGATCTCAGAGTTTTTGTAAACCAAAGTAATGATGTATTAAGATGATGCCATTCAGGACAAACAGATCTATATGCAGAAATATATTCAGTCCAGTAAGTCATGCTGTGTGCTGAAGTCTCAATGTGACCCTAACAAGCGTCATCTGAGTGGCCTCAGGCCATCGGGACTTCTTAGGAATGTGCCTTCATTTTCCCAAAATGTCCAACTTTTTGTGTACCTCTAAAAATGAACATTTTCATGTGAGTAATCCCAGGACTGGGTGTCATTTTCAGATCTGTTGTTAATAAGAATTATATAACTCTTATTTCAGTATAATGCTGTGAATCTTTTTTTCTTAGTGTCTCAGCATTTAACTAAAGCTGAGAAGTTTTGCAGGCAGCAAATTTTTTTTCCCGTTTCAGAAAGAAATCCAGTTTGAAACAAAGTGGGAGCTCTTCATTAATCAAAATATGCCAATTAATAATGTCAAAATAAATGTTCATATGTACTGAGATTTTATTTACAGAACTTAATTTATAATCATCAAAATTAAAAAAAACCACCATCATGACAAAAAAGAAAAAGTTCACTGAAATGCAAAGTATCTTAATTTTGATTAAAATTTTAAAGGAACTATTGTGGGGAGGGGACACGGTTTGAAACATCCTTGTCCACTTCAGCAGTTTTTTGGTGGACTGAAGAAGGGGCTTTCCACAAAGGTCCCTTTTAACTTGCTGAGAGAGTATCTGCTGACTGTTTCTCAAACCTACCCTCACAGCTTTATGTTTAAATGCTGATTCCCAGTTTTTAATCCAGGCCGTCATATTTTCCTTTGAATTCAGAAACATCTGGACTTAGGCAAACCTTCATTTATTTTTTCTGCGGCCTTGCCGAGCCACGCCAGGGGCTTTGTGAGCAGTGTGTGATTTGCAGGCTCCAAGTCTGTGAGTGCCGAGACTCCTCAGCATCCCCCCAATGCTTGGGACTCCCCAGGGCATGTGGGGATTGACTCCTGATCCTTTATCACTGAGTTTCCATGAAAAAATCCAACCCTTATGCAGAGGGAGGACAGGAGGGAGAGGCAAAGCCCAGCTCAGGCAAGCTCCTCGTTAGGAGCAGAGCTAATTCACCTCATTTTCAGCAAGTCCCAGGGCAAGTGTCTCATTTTAGGCCTGTGTTTAATTAGTTCTGTGAATCAAGGCTTAAGACTACTCAGGACAGGCCTGTTGTCTCTGCAGCTCTGGCTTCTGGCACAGTGGGAAACGGATTTTTCTTTGGGATTCAAAGGCTGAGCACGTGAGGGTGGGAAGGGCCTGGCACAAGGTGCCCAGAGCAGCTGTGGCTGCCCCATCCTTGGGAGTGTTCCAGGTCAGGCTGAACTTGGAGTCACCTGGGATAGTGGAAGGTGTCTCTGCCCATGGCAGCGAGTGGGACTGGGTGCACTTTAAGGTCCCTTCTAACCCAAACCATTCTGGGATTTTGTGATTCTGTGATCCAAATAACAATAGGCTGTTTGCAAGCAGCAGAGGAAGTGGTGCAGTCCATCAGTTGCTCTCAAGGTGCATCGGTTTTTAGGTCTGTAGGACTGTAGGTGATCCTGCTATCCCAAATGAGCCTGGAGAAGGGCTTGGAGGGGGTGTCAGCCATCCTCACTGCCTCCTGACCCTGGCACGGCATGGAGCTGTGCCTTCCTGGCAGAGCAGCTTGTCCATGGCATGGAGTTAAGCTCTTGCAGAGCTGTGCGTATAAAAAAAACAGCTAATAAATAAAGTGTTTGCTATTTCTCTGGCAAAAGGAAAAAAAAGCTACAAATAAAACACCTACAATTGATTTTTTTTTTCTAAGTGTTTGGATGGGAACTGAAAGTATCACAAAGATGCTTCTTTGGCTTTGATTTGACACTAGATTTCAGTCTGTCCAATGGAATTTTAATGCTATGGCCAAATATAACATCAAATAATGAAAAGCTTCGATGGTAAACATTAACACAAACAGGCATCGAGTATATTAAACATCTTTTAGAATGCAACAGGCCAAATCTGCAAATTGGGAACAGGTCCCTGAGCTGGCACACTATAAAAGCAGACTTCAGTTTGCCATCTCCAGGACCTGCTGATGGAATACAGGGAATATCTGAGCTTGACTCTATTACCTGTTTAGATTAAACTCTGTGTAGCATTGATTCAACTATTTATTTTGGCTGCAAGAAATGGTGTTCAAACATGGGTGCCTAAATGGGATGTCCATAGCCCAAACCTGCACTAAGAGGACTAAGTGCTTATTTTGTAATTCTGGCTACTGAGGCCAGCAGCTGAGCCCAAGCCTTGCAAAGCCAGTGTTGAAAATGGGGCCAAATTTTACAAAACTCAGGGCCTGCAGTGTGTGCTTGGGGTTTTTAAAAAATGCAAAATCCCCAGTAGCTCCTTGGGGGTGCAGGTGGGAGGGCTGAGAGCTGAACCAAGAACAGGGAGTCCCCTCTGGGAGCACAGCATGTGTCCTGCCCCAGGATGGGCTCAGCCCTGGGTTCTGTCCCTTATCTGTGGTGGGCACCCTTGATGGCTGAGTCCAGCCACATCACCAACTCATTTAACACTTGCCACTTCAATATAAACTCTAAAACTGCCACAGCTCAAGTTCTGTCCACCTGAAATGGATTCATTTGCTTCTCTATCTGCCCAGGCTTCTAGGGGTTGCTGCCACGTATTAAGATTGTAGAGATTAATGGCTAACAATCATCTGCTGGGGGTTCATTTGCCCTGGTTTTGGGGACACTGAGTGGGTTTTGGTGATGAGGAATCCAATGCTGGAGACACACACTGGATTGAGGAATGGTGCTTCTGCTTTTCCCAGAGAGTAAATAATAAATAATGCAATAAATATGCCCCATGAATGTCTGCCATTAAAATAATTTCTTAGCTGTAGAAGCAGTTCATGCATGAACCCCAATAGCATGCAAAGGCACAGACATGTCGCCTGAGCATTATATCCTTCTGTTGGCAACTGAGCTGTATCCCAAATGCCAGCTTCCAGCGGGGTTGTTTTCCCCACTTTGATTTTTAATTACTGATCACATGGAAGGATGGAGAGGAAAGGCCTGAGTTGTGGTTTTTTTTGGTTTTTTTTTTTTTTTTTTTTTTTTTTTTTTTTTTTTTTTCCT
>VZRZ01006126.1:353680-371894 GCA_013398175.1 Climacteris rufus
TTTTCTTTTTTTTTTTTTTTGTTCCTCATTTAATAATTTAATTTGTATTCTGATCTTCAAATCCCAATAGCATCATGTGAAGTAGAGAAACTCGGCAGGGGAGGGGGGAGGAGGGATAGAGGAGGGAGCCAGGGCTTTCTATTTCCATATGGTGAGCCTCTCTTCCTCGCGATCACAGCTTGTCATCTGTCTTCTTTTAAACTTCAGATCCCCTGTAAAAGTCTTCCCAGCAAAGAACAGGCCATAAATGTGACATAAAGACAGTCCAAGTGAAGAGATTACCATGGGGTAGTCGTGAAGCGTGATTTCATTACAGGATTTCTTTACACGTGGGCACAGATGCAAGAATAACCCAAGTCCCGGGAACGGTGTGTTTCTGGAGTGGTGCACAGTGGCAGGAGTGTTATTAATATTCTGGGGAGATTAGTCTGTATGTTCCCCTTTCATTTACTTCGCAGACAAAATGTATTTGTGTCTTTTTCATAAACTGGGGTCAGATTAAATGACCACCTTGATTTACCTGGGTTTAAAATGGATGATCACTGTGGACAGGCAAGCCTCCAGCCTCGTTGTATCACCCTGCTGGGAACCATTCAGTGTTAATATCCCATCAGCAGTAAGAAGAAAATTTTTCTAGTTTAGAGACTTTCTGTAAAGCAACAATATCATCTCCTGATGTACAACCACAGGAGAACAGAACAGATTTTGCACCTGGGTTTTTGTGTCCCAAATGATGCTTACATGCAATGCTTCTGAGTATCATTCTTAATTAATTCATGCAAACTTGCTTCAAAAATAAAGTTAACAGTTCATAATCTAACTCAGTGCAATGCAAGCATCCCTGCAGCTGATTTCCATGTATGCCACTCACAGTACTGTGGGTGTGTGAGAGGACAGCACTCACAACAGCTCATTTGTCCCGACAACCCTGGACATCATCAAAACATAATTCTTTCTGCAGAAAGGTCTCCCTTTCCACCTGTGCTCTGCTCCTGCAGAAATGGTTTGCACTGGCATTGGAGCAGCAGTGTCATGGGCCGGGTCTGGCAGCGGGAGGGGAGCTGGGGAGCAGCAAAGAATGCTCAGCCAAAGACCCTCCCCAGGGTCTGAGCAGGGCTGCCAGAGTCCATCAGGGCCATGCCCCAAACAGGGCCTGGGCTCATGTGCACAGGGGACAGCGGCCCAGTTCCCAGAAGGGAAATATGTTTATTGAAATGTGGAGATTCCTGGCTTGGGTCAAGGCATGTTTCTGATTCTAACTTTACAATCAGCTGCTGGAGGTCCCTGCATCCTCACATAGCCAAAACATGTCTCTGTGCCCACAGAAGCTCCATACCAGAGCCATCCTTTCTTTCCCTCTTGTCCCAGAGGTGTTGCAGAGCAGCCCCAGAGGGGGAAGGAGCAGCCAAACACTGCTGTGGAGCAGCCTGGTGAGGACTTGACTGGAGGCAGCTCTGTCCATCCACGTGGTGTGGGGACAAAAGCCCCTGCTGGGAGCCCCAGCCTTGCAGCCCTCACCTCCCTCTGCCCCTGCCCACCCAGCCCTCTCTGGGACTGCTCAGCAGGTGCCTCTTTATCGCTCCCCTTCCCACCTGCACAGGCATCCATGAAGATGTGGGGTCACCCCTCTTCAGTCCCTGCTGCAGACAAATCCAGGTCATGGCCTTCCTAGAAACGCCACTGGACCCACAGCAACTCCTGCAGAACCCAGAGTGCCCAGCTGGCCAGCCCTGATGGCCATGATGGTGTGGGCTGTGCCAGGGCTCCCCAATGTTCCTGCTCTGTTCCGATGAAACATTATACAGAAAGATATAGGCAAAGCATTATGCTCACAGCCTTTGCCAACAAGTTATGTTTTAATGTAATTTAACCGTAATCTCAGAGTGTTTTTGTTAGCTATAATTAGTAAAATATGTCTGTTTTCTGTGTTCCTTGAAGACGTCTGAACTCCTGCCAGTTCCCTATAGTTTTCCTGACATGCAGTGTAACAAGCAGACCACCAAAATGTATTTACCAATAACTGTTTATTTACATTCCATGAAATCTAATAACATTTGCTGCCTTCATTCGGGATAAATGCTGGCCAAAGTGTAAAGCATAAAAAAATAAACACTGCCTTACTTTCTAACCCAGTCCACAGAATATTTTATTTTTGCTCAATTTGCCCTGCCTGTTAGCATTTTGGCATTCTGCTGCATGGAAGTTGAAAAAAATCAAAAAAAGGTTGAAAAAGTTCTGTAATGTATCTTCCTGTTCAGTTCAAAACCTTGCAGGGATTTCCTGGACATTTTATTTTTCATTTTAAAGTCTGCACGAGGCTGGTATTTCATTTCTTTGTTTTCAGCTCTCACAAGCATTTGAAACCATATTGAGAGAAAATATCCAGGGCACTGAACAGCAGCGGTGGTTGGTGTTGCACCAGTGCCAGTGTAAAGCACTGCTCCTTCTCCTAGAGGCATTGGCCTTGCTGGTGTAAAAATAATCAGAATTAGGTCTGTATCTTGTTACTAACCAAATCTGCTCTAGTTCAAGAAAGTGTAACTGAGGGCAGAATTGTCATCTCAAATCTCAAACAGGTTCCTCTCCTCCTGTGTCTGGTTTTGTTTATGAGTCCATGCTTGCTCAAAGCCCAGCAAGCTCACATGGTGCAGGGAGGAGAGGTCACATCCAACAGCTGTGGGCAGTGTCCACAGCTGGCAAACTCTGATGGAAGCCCATCACTGTCAGCCATGTGTGGTCCTGGCCCAGCTGGGGAGGAGGGTGGTGTGAGCCTGGCTCTGGAGCACAGATGGCTCACCCAGGACAGCGCTCAGCACCCGCCCGTCTCGAGAGCCTCGCAGGAGTCGGGTGCGCGCAAAGCAGATGGATGGGCTGTGGTGGGGTGTGCACATCCAGGGGTGCCAGATTGCATGGTGCCACAGGTGTGTTGTGCTATAACCCAAGCAGAGCTGGGCAGAGCAGTGGCTGAACTGAGCAGAGATGGGTCTAGAGGGAACCCAAGTTCTCGAGTGGCCTGCGCTGGGCTGAGCAATGTGCAGCAGGCGCAGATGCTGAATGCCACTGCGTCCCCTCCAGGGCGAGCAGAGCCAGCAGAGCCCAGGCAGCTGCAGCTCCAGGGTGCCTGAAGACCTCATACATTTGGCTGCTGTTGCTGCTGCTCAGCTGCTGTGCCAGCACCCAGTGTCTGCTCCTGCTGAGCCTCGAGCTGTGCCTGGCGTGTGGATGGAGCTGGCACATGGCTGTCCCACTGCTCTGCAGCCAGCACTGGGCTTGGATCCTGCCTCAAGGACTTTTCCTTGCAAATTCACCCAGCCCAGCCATATTGCTGTGGCATGGGATTTTGGGGGCCTTTCACACCGTATAGAAAACATCTGTTCAACCAGGTCTGAGCCCTGAGAAACCTCGGTCATGCTTTGGAGAGGCAGTTCTGTGCCTTGTGCCTCAGTGGGGCAATAATCCCTTTTCCTGGGCCACTGCAGTGTCTTTGGAGGACCTGGCTCCTAGAGGAGCCCCAGACCACAAGTGGGACCACGGTACTGTTGCAGCTTTGGACAATTCATTTTTAGAGCTGTTCCCTGGAAGGCCATCTCCATCTTTACTGTGACATAACTGGTATTTTGTTAAGGCAGAGCCTTCATGCAGATACTGTTCTACACGCTTTCAGTTAAGGAGCTCCAGACACTGAATATTAACAAATTATGTCTCAGATTAAGAGAGGTCTCCAGAAAATTCTGAGCAGCCCCATTCTGTAGCAGAGATCATAAGAGACTTCAACTCCATGTTTCCAAACTGCCTGGGCTCTCACTTAAATTGAGGGTAAAACTTTCCCTGCCCTCAAATAAGAGCAAAATTTCAGTGATTTCAAGGGGCTTCCTTGAAAATTATCAGGCTCTAAGGTAATAAAAGTGAAATTCAAAATCCAGTCCAAGAAAAAGCAGCTGCTGGTGTGGGATGAGGAGACTGCACTTTTAGTATCTCCCTCTGAACAGGGCAGTGGTGGCACAAAACTTTTTTGCCCTGTCAAGTTGTCCATCTACCCAGGCTTCTGGCAGATGTCAAATATAAATCCCTTGGGTAATGGTGGGTTGGTTGGGGAGAAGAGAAAGGAGAGGGGTCCAAAATGCATGAAAACCTCTGGGAAGATTTCTGTGCTGCTGACCACACTCAACAGACAAGGCACACCACAGCATTCCCTCTGTGTTCCGGTAGGATGCTCAGTAAATTGAGCTGTAAATAACTCCGTAAACTGTTTATTGATGCAATCATGTTTCCAAAAGCAAAAAGCTTGCAAGAGCAAGTGTGTGAAGATGCAACTTGATGTGGTGGGCACAGAGATGAAACCAGGCAAGAGATGGGAGTGCATGCAGGGCTGGTCCTGCCCCCCTGCCCCGGTGCCAGTCCTGCCCCTTCAGGACCAGTCCTGCCCTCCAGCACCTCCCATTCAGCCCAGTGCTGCCTCAGCAGCTGCTCTGGTGGGAGATTTCATGCTCCATTAAACCCTGTCCTGTTGGGCTCAGCCAGTCAAGAACTGCCACCAGCCAATTGAGAGCACTGGTTTTGAGCATTAAGCACTCCTATAAACCACCCTGGGCAAGTGAGAGCCCAAGAGGATTTTCTGGAGACAATTATAAATACTGGGAAGTGAAAGACAAAAAAAGAAAAAGAAAATTGGGATGTGCTGACAGAAGGAAAGCCAGAGCAAAGTGCTTCCACCCTGTGTTTACAACTGAGCTGTCCTGCAGTAGTTGCTGGGCTTGGAGAAGATGTGGCTTTGGAATGCAACAGGAAATCACCTTAGGACTTCTGGACCACAGGAAAAAATTGGGAGACAATGGCTAAAAACAACAAACAGACCCAACAATAAAAATCCCTTTGTAGAAGGGAGATTTCTTCACCACATGAGTGTGACCAAGCACAATCCCCAAACCATTAGTCATCAAGTGTTTTATTGCAAATCCTGGCTCTTTCTCATTTAAGGTAGAAATTTCTCTATTTTCTGTCTGTAAAAGTGACAACAGATATCCAGGGTGACAATCTGGTGTCTTTGACAGTGGTGGAAGAAAAGAGCCAAACCAGGCTGGGAGAGCTGGGGATGTTCAACCTGGAGAAGTCTCCAAGGAGACCTCAGATCCTTTTCCAGAGCTGAAAGGGGTTCCAGGAGAGTTGGAGAGGGACTTTGGACAAGGGCCTGGTGTGACAGGACAAGGGGAATGCCTTTAAGCTGGAGGAAGAGAGGGTTAGATGGGATACTGGGAAGAAACTCTTCCCTGTGAGGGTGGGGAGGCCCTGGCACAGGGTGCCCAGAGAAGCTGTGGCTGCCCCATCCCTGGAAGTGTCCAAGGCCAGGTTGGACGGGGCTTGGAGCAGCCTGGGATAGTGGAAGGTGTCCCTGCCCATGGCAGGGGAGGTGGATCAAGGTGATGTTTAAGGTCCCTTCCAACCCTATAATTCTGTAAAACTGCAACATGACAAAAATTATAAATAAAGCAGGTCAAGAACATTGAGTTGTTTGAATTTATTGGAACTTGTCAGTGTAGACTGGTCTCCTTTTTTCATTTGAAATTGGGATTCTCCATGAAAGTGTGTGGAACTGGATGGGCTTGAAAGGTCACCTGGCTGAGTCCCTCTGCCCCCAGCTGAGTGTTGGCTCAGGCCCTTGGTAAAATGCTCGGCAAAGGAGATGGAAAAAGTAGGCCAGGCTCAGCTCACAAATACACCTCTTACACGTCGCCAATTCTAATGGATTAGGGAATTAATCAGTATTAAAAGCTGGGCAAAGGAGATCTTGGTTGAACTCTCATAGGGACAGTGAGCCCAGCTGTAGCTACTGACTAGCCAGGTGTAAAAAAACTTTAGTAATCAAGTAAAATGGCCTGTGTGTTCTTAGAGAGAAAAAGACAGCAAAAGCAAGAGGGAAAAAGCAACCACCTTCACACAGCATCTGGTTCAGACACAGGCCTGGACCCTCCGTGCCTGTACGCCCACCCCCTGCTCTGCTCCCTCCTTCCAACACTCCAGCTATTTGTTGGTGATCTATTTCACAATCAAAAGCTGCTTTGCAAGAAAAAAATAAAACAACAGCCTAAAAAGCTGTCTGTCTCATCAGGCAGGACCCAGTCGAGTTTGGATGCAAACACTGGGAAAACAGCAGCAGGGTGCAGGAGCAGCTGCGGGGCAGCGTTTCTGGGATGTCAATTCAACCCTGACCAAAGTAGCCTCTTTTTTTTCTTTTTTTTTTTTTTTTTTTTTTTTTTTTTCTTTTTTTAAGTACTCTGACAATTAGTGGTAAAAAGGTCACTAGTAAAAATGAGCTTTGTGGTTTTGCAACTTTGCATTAAAAAAACCACCACGCTTCTGGCACCACATGCCGGGGCTGGCAGCCTTTCCACAGCCAGGATTGAATAAGCACGCGGGCTGAAAAGCCCATTCACATCAGTCCCTCTAGGTCAGGCTCTCCTTACGTTAGCAGGGTCTCTGGGAGTTTGTGTTGCACCTGTCTGCAGTACATCTGGCTGGAGAATTTAAAAAAAGCAGAGGTTTAATGTTCCCTGGTCCCAGCTTCTCACCCTCCATGAGCCTTGCAATGTATCATTTGCAATTAAAATATAATGAAATCAAATTGTGAGATCATTTCAAAGTTAGTGACCCTAGTGTTTAACAGGTTGTGAATGTTTTCAGAAAGGCTGAGGTGACAGAAATTCTTTATTTCATATTCTTTATCCTTCAGAGACCTCAGAGTAATAAACAATTAAGTTGAATTCAAACTAACTGTGGATACTACAAATTCTCTTTTATTAAGTGTCCAAATCATTGTTTTTTCCCTTTGCTCTCTTAAAGAACTGGGACGCAGGCTTGAGGTGTTTCCAGAGATGAGGAAAACAACTAAACATTAGTTCCACTGAAGGTTTTACAATGAGAAATCGTATAAAATACAGCCTGGGAGAGATCTGATGCTGAGAGGGACCTGGCTAATGGTCCAGTATGTTGAGGACTTCGAAACTGGCATTATTTCAAGCAGGACATCTGGGGCCAGGTGCCTTCTTAACATATTTAGGGCTTGTCTGAAGCTTCAGTGAGTTTCATGGAAGAAACAGCAAGTTGTTGTATGAGATGTTGAACTTCCCAGCCTAATTTCTCATGGGTTTTGTCTTCCTCTTGGTCCCACCACAGCTTCCTCTTGTGTCCATGACATAACCCAGATGTTTCCCTCTGTGGGAGAGCCTCGAGTGCAGTGGCATTAATGAGGTTTCTCAGTAGGATATTTTTAACTAAACACTACCAGTGTCAGTGACCAGCCCAATCCATCTTGTGTCTGGCTCTGGTCTAGAAGTGAAGTGGTGTTTCTGAAGGTGTTACAGAGATGTCATCCATTTTCTTCCTAACGGGCACGATGACTTCAGCAACATTTTGGTGGAACTCCAGGTACATTGGAAAGGAACAGCAGCAGCATTTTTTTTTCCTTTAACAAGGTAGGATTTCATTTCTACACTTGCAAAGAAGTTCATTATGGGATCCATAGAAAAACAAATAATAGAGGCAAAATCCTGCTGCATCTGGATTTCCTGATGAAAATGCACTGGAGAGCACAGGTCCAAGGGCACAGCTTGCAGCTCTTTTACACTGAGCAATTCCCAGTACTGCAGTGTTGGGGTGGGTTTGAGAAGGAGAGCACAAACAGCAGTAACTGTCACAAACAGCAAAAAATAGTAGACAACACTTGTACAATACAGGTGAGACTCATTCAGTGAGCATCAAGAGGAGGGGAAGCTCCCAGGAGAACACTGGGGCAATGCCATTGGCAGAGCACACCAAAGTGCTGAAATAAAAAGAGAGTGGAGATTTAAAGCCAACTGCTGGGACCAGGATCCTCAGAGTACCTGTATCTTGTTGGCATGAGCCAGGCACTTTCTCATTTTCAGTGGAGATTTCTCTCAGAATATATAAAGCCCAATTTACCTCTAAGCTCTCAGCTGAAATGTTTGAGCAAGCCCAAATTTTTGTCTGTTTTTTTTTATAACTCATTTGTTTCTCTAAAATGCAACATTCCATCCCAAGTAAACAGTGATTCCTCTTGTAAGCACAGTCTGACACAAACAAAGCCCCCAGGGTGTGTGTCCTCTCACAGCCAGCCTGGGGGGACACTCATCCTTCAGGACAGCCCGGGGCGGGCGGAGCAGGTTGGTTTGGAAATAAGCTGAAACACATGTTCAGGTCCATCACATTAACAGGGTCTGGATTCATGCCAACAGCTAAGCCATCGTGCTTCAGCACCCTCCTTCAGCACCACAGAGTGATGCTGAAAGCCCAGTTTAAGCAGTGTGATGGAAGCTTATCTAAGGGAGCTACTGATGGAGCTGTAGCAGCAGGACAAAGACATGGCTTGGCTTGGCCATTTCACCTCATTTCACACGTTACCTCAGGGGAACGGCTCGTGGTGTAGAGTTCAGCACATGAAAAAGGGAAAAATTAATCTGTTTTCTCTTTGGATGATGCTGCCCTGGGACAAGCAGATTCCCTCCAGCAGCCCCAAGCCCCACCCAACCTGTGCCATCAACTGGCAGCTACATTGGCGGCTCAGGAAAATGGGGAATTCATTAAAATATTGACACTTACCCTTGCTGCTGTCGCTGTGGCAGGATTTATGGTGTTGTTTGGGAGGGTTTCATGGAGCTGTGGTCCATCCATATGGAAACACAGTGGGGCTGGTGGGGGCTGGTGCCAGGGAGGGAGGGGAGCTCAGGTTGGGCCGTCCCCTCCTGCTCCCAGGCTCGGTTGCTTTCGAGATGCACGGTGCTCTTCTTTCATCTCTTGGATTCAAATCCACCATAATAAATAAAATTCTTCCTGTCTGAAAGATACATTAATTTTGGTGGTCTCAAAAGTAATGAAAATAAATACTTGACTTGGCATGCAGAACCCGACTGGAGCGAGGAGCAGAATGTGTGTACTTGGAGCTGTTTTTACAAGAACATAAGCTGTGGAAAAAGCTTGGCTTTTTGCTCACGGGCTCTCTACGTCTGAAGAGAAATGGAGAGACTTGAGACATTCAATCAAACAGACAGAAACACTGTCAAATATGAGTTTTCTATCTCAGTTTAAATGCTTTGAAAAGTGCACATCAAAGCTTTGCAGGGGGAGGCACTGTCTGAATCCAGTCGGATGCTAGGGCCAGCCCAGGCACAGCACTGGTTCTGTCAATGGAGAGATGGCTGGGCTGGACTGCATAATTTCAGGCCTTTTTAAAACACATATGAGGAAATTGCAATAAAAACAAGGTTTTGTTAAATTAAAACAATTAAATTCTTCAATTAGAAAGAACCTCAAACCACCATTCACTATGTTTGTGGTTGGAAGAGCCTGGTTCTGCTGCCCTGGGGAGAGTTGCTGTGTACTAGTCAAGTTAACAATCTTGGTGCTAAGCAGTGCTGGCCCCAGCGTCCTTTCCCCATGTCGCAGCGGTGGGAAGAGCTGGGACAATGGGGAATGGCACCCTGGCTCAGGGCTGGGAAGAATTGGGGTTGATCCTTCTCCTCCCAAGAACATGGCTGCAAGCCTTGCCTTGCACCCAGGCCTGGGCCTGCCAGAGCAGGAGAGTCCTGGGTAGTCCTGGGGTCTTGGAGCTGCTCTGTGCACAACTCAGAAGGAAAATATCCACTTGTTCTTCAGCTACCTGTTCTCCACCGGTGTTCCTGGGTCCCCTGGGCCGGGAGTGCACACACACACACGTACACACACGTGTACACACACACACACAAGTGTACACACATGTACACACACATATCCACACATGCACACACACACACGTGTACACACATGTACATACACATGCACGCACACACGTGCACACACATATCCACACACATCCACACACGTGTACACACACATGTACACACACATACACACACATGTATACAGAAAATCATAGACTCAGAATCACTGAGGTTGGAAAAGCCCTACAAGGCCATGGAGTCCAACCTGTGCCCATCCCCACCCTGTCCCCAGCCCAGAGCACTGAGTGCCACCTCCAGGCCTTCCTTGGACACCTCCAGGGATGGGGACTCCAAACCTCCCTGGGCAGCCCCTGCCAAGGCCTGAGCACCCTTTCCATGGAGAAATTCCTCCTGATGCCCTATCTGAACCTGCCCTGGCACATGCCCACACACTCACCCACACCCCCGTCTTGCTTCTGCCCTTCCCGTGCCGCACTGAGTTCATCAGGCAGGACAGGAGATGCCTGGACACTCAAATTTCCCCTCTGCAGCTGGAGTTTGGATTGTGGTGTCAGGAATTTGAAGATGAATCACTCCAGAGAACAAGAGGTGGAAGAGGATGAGGACATGGCCGTGTTTCTGAAGGAACACTGAGGATGTATTCAGTCAGCAAGTCCCTGCACAGCTGTTGCAGCTACAACAATTGAGGTTGCTGAGGCTGCCAGTGCAACCACTGACACATCTGACCCCGCTGAGGGTGACATTAGCACAGGGGTCCCAGGGCAGCTCTGCCAAAGCCGATGGGTGCAGTAGCCCCATCACTGAAAAGCTGAGCCCTTCACCCAAACAGGCTTTACTGCTATTTAGAATGAAAGTGATTTCAATAGTTATGTTTCTAGAACGATGCTTCTTTGTATGCTGTTTGACCAAAGATGAATTGTCTGACATGATCTCTGGGTATGTGCAATTGCTAATCATATTTATATTATTCAGAATACAGACAGAAGCTGCTGATGATTTTGGATCACTTCTGACTTGCTAACAATTATCTTTTCCTTTGTCTAAAAGAGATGTGTGCCTCAGGGGGTGTTTTTTTCACTCTGCAAGCTGAATATTCCTGTGGAATATATGGATGTGACTGCTTGGTAGTACAGTGAATGATGAAGTACAAAACATACTTTAATAAGGTTTGTAGAAAATATCTGGCATCTAAATGTTGTAGAATGAGAAAGACATTTCAGTTGTGAATTAATGAATTTCATCACAAAGCCAGCTCTGAGGCTGACACAGATATGAATAAAAACAGCATGTGTGTCTTACAGAGAACCCAATATTCTACAAAATGCTGTAGCATAAAGATGCTAGTTAAAAGTACAGTTTATTTTAGATTAAATTAATAGGTAGTCTCAGGAATTAATGCAGAATCTCTTTTCTCTGTTGATAACCATTGAACAGCAGGTTGTGGAAGCGGAGCCGTGACGAGTGGCACCTCCTGCCAAATGCAGTGTCAAGGTGACTCGAGGAGAAGGTGCCACTGTGGAAGATCTGTGATGCACTGGCTGCAGGTTCTTGAGAGAGTTGTACACGACTTGGTAAGATCTGTATTCAGGGTTAATTCCCAGCACACTGATTTTCCTTCTCTGGAAAAGCCGGGAGGGGCCACGGTAGTCTGGAAACAACAATGCTTCATTCAACATTTCTGACAGTGCCTCCAGCTATATTTCAGGGAGTTGTTACTTTGATAAACAGCATCCATGCCAAGACCTTTCAGGTGAAGAAGCACACGCTCAGCTCTTCCCAGAAGCTGCAGCATCACATTTGGATGCAGAATCCCTGGGATTTCACCTTCAGAAGCTGCTTGCTTTCATTATAAGGTTGCTTTGTGCCAGTTTTGAAAAGCTGGCTACTGTGGTGGACCCAACAAAGGGTCAGTTTAGAAACAAGACATTCACAAAAAGCAGCTGTGGGCCTCCCTGTGTTTTTAGCACAGGCAGTGCAGCAGGGATGACTCTGCTCAGCAGAGGGAAATAGCACTTTGACCAGAAGCTCCGGGTGAGGCAGGGATGTGACCTGTGCGACTGTGACCAACCAGCCTGACCAAAGGAATCACTTCTGGAGACCATCCCTAAATCAGGGGCAATCAGACCCCCATCCAACACCAGGCAGTGCCTTCAAGGACACTGAGGGAGGACATATCTTACTGGAAGATTATTTGATTTGATTGTGGTGGGTTGTGTCTCCTCTTCACCATCTTCTCTCTGCCAAGGATTTCCTCCAAATAGTCCAAAACTGTAAATTACCATAATATAAAACAGTCAAAAATGTGATGGCCAAGAAATAAAAAATATATATCCATGGTAGTAGAGAAGTGTCAAGTTGTGGAATATGCCACAAAGATTAATTTAAACATCAGCAGGCACACAAGTTACCCAAAGCCATTGCTCTTTGCTGCTGGGATGGCACCAGTCCTGACTCAGCCAGCACAGCACCGAGGTATGCACTGAACTGGGGCACATCAGGAACTGTGTCAGCTACATGGAGAAAACTACCAGGTAGTCTGGTCTGGAGTTGGTAGAAATGCTAAGGAGGGAACAACTGTTACCCACCCTCCTCCCATGGCAGCCAGGCCAGCAGGAACAATGCTCACCTCCTCTTTCCCTGTTCTCACAGTGCCTCCCAGGCTGCTTGTCACTGAAGGAGTGAGGAGCTTTGAAGGTGTAATTTCAAGCAGGCTAATTCAAGATTTCAACAAAGAATTTAGCCCCAATGTTCTGGGTCAGATGATACTCATTTTTCTCATTTAGCTTTGGGAAGCAGAAGAATTAATCAGGCTGCAAGCACACTGATGCAAAAAAACCTGGAAAATTGTAATAAAAGCTACAGTGTTAACAAATACTGAACTAATGACCTTTGATATATGAAGCAAATGCTTCACCCACTGGCCTATACAATGTTTCATTACCAGCTGTGGGAATTTACAGGTGTTAAATTAGCTCCAAGATAGCTCCCATATTGTTGCCTGACTGCAACAGAACATATTGAAAATGTTAATAAAGAATTGAGCATGGGGGCTGCAGGGTTCAAACAAAACCCACTTGCCAGTTCAGTCTGAGGTCTTCATCAAGCTAAATTCCAGTACAAACAATGATTTTATATGCAATTGTTCATGCCCTTTCCTCAGGCTGCAGGACAGCATCCACCAGAGAGGAACCTACTGCCCATGGAGAGGGAGCACAGAGGGACCTGGTGCTGTTCTAGTCAGATGTAATATTGACATATCCTCTCTTATAGTTTTTAACTTTTTTACCATAATCAACAAGTTGGAGTTCCTTTTCTGAAACTGTTGCCATTAGTCACTTGGGCAAGTGATTGAAAATTATATTGGAAATGAACCCAGAAAAATTAGATTGAAAATGCACCCAGACTTTCCAGTTAGCTGTGATCAAAACACAGCTAACTGCTACATCCACACATTTTACAGCTGTGTATTGAAATCCCACACAGAAGGTATTGCCTGTTGTTCACAAGTCCTGACAGAGACAGGACAGTCACATCACTCACATCACATCAAGTGCAAACTTGATACTTTCCATAAATGCTCTCATGCCTTCCAGTAAAAATAGTCGTCACTGGTTTGATGGAAATGGGCTCTCTTTGTCCACAGTTTAGAGTAATTACTGATTCCTCTCTTGTAGATAAAATTATGTTTAAAAATACAATGTCTTACACCTGGGGGCAGGAAGAAGAGGTGTAAGGGAGTGGATTTTACATAACTCTCAATTTTTTGCTTAAAATAAGATTTTGTATATTCAGAAACCCCTTGGGATCACTAAACAACCAGTTCAAACACTCAGTTTCATCCAGTAATATGCATAATTTAACCATACCAAGTCTTTAATATACATCTCATATACATTGAAAAATGTGGCCTGCTGGTGCCGTCAGTGACAGTGCAAATTGCAATAAAAAGTAGTGGTGGAAAAAAAAAACCCCAGAGGAGGAGTTTCATGAAGCCTTGTTAAAGCCCCAGTGCACGCTCAGAGCATCCTCGGGCCTTCCTGGCACCCAGCCTGTGGAGCCACAGTCCAGTTTTTGTCGTGGGAGCAGGGGTTGGAGGCGGCTCACACTTCCCAGTAAACACTTTCTGCGAGAAAGAAGAGTCAAACCAAGTGGCTTTGACTAAATTGAACAGAAGAAACAGAAAAAGCAAAGGTAGCAGAATAAAGGCGAGTTAGGGAGAATGGATCCACCTGGCTATTTATGTTCTTTTTTATGTGTGTGTGTGAGAAATCAGTTCTTCTATGGCTTAGTGTGCACCCAGAGCTTGAATAGCTTCGCTACTACCAAACACAGTGCACTTCTCCAGTGGAGGATCAACCCCCCAACTGAGCACTGGGAATGCAGAGTGGATGACAAAATCACGAGCAATTACAGCTCTAACTTGTGTAGAGATTACAAGAAAAAGCGAAGGACTGAGGTAGAAGAGGAGGGGGCAGCCCTGTCCATTTGCTGACATTTGTGTTTACAGACCTCATACATTCTCCTTGGTGCTACAGAGAAGCCACATGTTGTTCCACAAATACAGCATTCATTTTCCATAAACAACAGTAATACAATAATTTTAAAGCTAAATTAGCCCATGCGCATCATGCAATGTCCCCCTGTAAAGAGGGGGAAATGTAACAGATGGGAAAATATAATAAAGTAATTTTATGACAGTTGTAACAAGCCAAGAAACTCTGAAATGGCAGTGGATAGAAAACAGAATTATGAAATACATGCATTGTTAGCTCTTTTCACTGGCACAGAGCTGGTTGGTGAAATCAGAAGACAATAACCAAAACTCCCAAACCCAGCAACCTTTGATTCCCCTCCATGCCCCTTGCCCCCCAGGGGTGACAGCAGGGTGCTCCTGATTTGTGTGGGCTGCAGTGAAGGTAAAAATGAACATCCAAGCACTGTTTGTCCTCGGAGAGCTTCCAAGCATGGAGGAACTGTTCTGCATTTGCTATTTCCTGCTGCTCAGGGCTGCCTCGCTGACCCCTCTCCTGGTAAATGAAACACCTCTGGCAGCACAGTGAGTTTGATTAAAACCCAGAAAATATAGGAGGTAAGACGTTTTCAATAATGCTTCCAAACTGCACCTGATCCGATGGCCCAGAACACACCAAAGTCAGAAAACTGATCACAGAAGAGGTGTGTTCTCTCATCCTTGGTCTGCAATGAAATCACCTTTGGAATGACCCTCAATTGTTTTCTTAATCTTTCTCCTTTTTTTTTCTTTTGTGTTTAAAAAAAAAAAGTTCTATATGATTTTCCCTGACGGGAATTTGTGTTTTCTCTGCACTTTAGCACTGTATCACAGTATCTTACATTTATATGGTACCCAGAGGATCCCCAAGCATGCAGAAATCATAAGCCAAATTTTGCTCTTGGAAGCATGAGCTCAGCTCATACCAAAGTTAATGCAAGGTAAGCACAAACATCTAAAGGGAAGAATTTGCCCTTTCAGACAAAGAGGAATCATTTCACCCACCACTGAAGTGCAGCTGCCTGTGAGGCAAAACATGGCAAATGGTTAAAGGTTCAGACCTTGGAGGTGCTGATCTCTATCAGCTCTTGAAGACAACGAGACCTAAGGATAGTCAACACCCCAGCAGGGTGCTGAGCTGGGTTTCAATTGTCTCGAGGCCCTATCTCATCAATACACAACTTTCTTGGCTTTTATGGGCTAAAAATTAAAGGGTTCTTAAAATTAACTTTCTTTGTTTCTATTTTGAGCCAACTTGGACTTTTCAACTTGAAACATTTCATTTAGGGGCTTTTTAAGGCCAACATTTGCAGACTGGGAAGCCTGAATAGAGACCTTGGGCGCTGGTGCAGAAACCACCATGGCAGGAAGCTGTGCTTGTTCTGTGTGCAGCTCTGATGGAAGACTTATTTGCACATTTAGAAATCAATTTGTTTATCTTGCTCTTCAAACCCTCAGGTGGCACAGGCAGTTCACTAAGGAAGGTGTTTAAGTTCCCTTCACTGGCATGAACCAGGGTATCCGGTTAGATGGTAGTGGCTTGTGGCACATCAAGCTGCCCTAAGTACTACTCCCTGCATTTCCTCCACTACCTGATAGCTCAAGCAAGTACAGAGACAGATCACAGGTTTAAATCCAGAGTCCAGCACACCAAGTAGCAAAGAAGAAACTCCATTCTCGTGTTCATTTTCCTTTGGTTTTGCTAGCAATGGCTGAATTTCCAACTGCTCAGTATGAGCTCTTTTTTGGATAACCCACCCCCAAGATGCAATCCAGATGCATAGCCAAGTGCCTGAAACCTCTGAACTGACTAAAGCAAGTTATATAAAATCTTCCGAGTTTGCAGAATTGAGTTGGGAATCTCAAGAAAACAGGCATGCTTAGGGGATTTCCAGCTTTTCCTCCTCCTCCTCCTCAGGCTGGCAGTATCACAGAGCAGCTTCTTCCCATGGTGTTCTGGCACTCGGGGGCTCCATCCCAGCCAGAAGAGTCATTTGCAAAGGTGCCTAAAGTTAAAAAATTATTGGGGAAAAGTGTTATTTGGCTTCTTCAGAGCATAGAAATCTTCTTTGAAGCATGGGATAAACTGATGGCTTATTACCCAGGCAGGTTCTTCTATCCCTGACTCTTTGGGTGATGGCTGAATCACAGACCTTTACTGGAGAGCCAAGCACTGCAGGGACCTGAAAGTAAGTCCAGAAGGCTTTTTGTCTTTCTGTTTCACTAGTGGATGAGCTTTAATCAAAAGCTAAGAGCCATATTGAAGGAAAATTGGAATAAGGAGCCACACAAAGGTCCTTCCACTCTTCATTATTGTAATTAACACCCTGAGGGCAAACCTAGGCTCTGGGAACAACTAAAGGAAGCCTCGAGGTTGTAGTTCACAGCCATTCAAATACCCAGTGGCATTTCCTAGGGTGGTTTGTCGCTTTGCTAAACATAAATGAAGCTCCGCTCTCATTTCCGGAGGAACTCTACCTCTCTCCAAACTCACTGTTTTACTACAAAACTCAGAATAAACCAGGAGCCAGATCACCCAATACATATAGGAGCTGCACCCACTCCTCATCCCCCGTCTGAGTTTCGGGAGCACAAAGTACCCGTCTGTGTTTCAAGGCAAGATGTTCAAACTCAAGTGCTCTAAAGTTCATTGGCTAAGACGTATCAACAGTGCCTGGTAACTGGCCTCAGGATTGCTGCCAAACCAGTGCAAATCCACAGGAACTCTTTTAGCTCAAATCCTAGGGCTGAGATGAATGGGAGCGTGCATGCATGCACACACACAGGGGCTGTGGCTTGGCAGATGAGCAGCAACTCATTAAGTTGCAATAACTCAATCATCCACTATCATCCCAATCTCGAGTCTTTAATGCAGTGGCTTCGTTTTTTCAAAGGCTGGGGAGTGCTCACAGGTCCCAGGCGCAGTGATGGGGTGTGCAGGTGCTACAGCCCTCTGAAGATGAAGGAGGTTTATGCTGATGGGTAAATACAGTCCCATGCCCAGCTCGGGCCAGTCGGGCTCCAGAGCCCGGGCACTGTCTCTTCTGAAGCAGGAGCAGCCCCCGTGCTGTGGGGGAAAAGCTGGTGGGATGAGCACTTGTACAGCACAAAGAAATAAGCTTGGGTTTGAATTAGGAAATGCAATACTTGCCCAAATCGTGGGGGATGGGGCAGGGAGGGGTCGGGGAGGGGGAGCGCCTGACCTCGGTGTGACTCTGCAAACCCTAATGCCTATTTATCGTTGTCATTCTCGCTCTTTAGGCTTACAAATGCAATGAACCAGTTTCCCTGAGATCATGTTTTAAATATACTGCCCCCGGGCTACTCTTTAAAATTCAAAACATTGGAGGACACACAGGCAGGGCGTTTTGAATCATTTTTGACAAGCAGAAATTCTCCTTGACAACCTGAAAGGTGAGCACTGGGAAGTCCTGAACCCCACACACGGTGCAACACAGCATCAGAACAAGACCACAAAAATGCAGTGTTCTTGTAAGACACTGCCTTTCCATCTGCACAATTTGCCAGCAAATCTGAACCACGTTGCCGAAGGTTTAGATATTGGATAAACCCTCTGGAGGAGAGGAGGTGGCAGGGGAACTCTGCTGTGCACAGCCTGCTTCAGCAGTTGCAGAACTGATGGTGCTGAGGTCCATAAAGTTGCAAAGCAAGCCAGGGAAGAGCACAGACAATGGACGCTGTCCTTTGCCATCTTTTGCACTGGCTGTTCAGTCTATCATATTCATAGGAAAAATCTAGGTAGATGGTGGTCTGGACCATCCCATCAGAGCCCTGGGGCTGCGTCTCTCCCCGTCCAGGGCAAAGGCAAACTGGCACAGTTTAAAGTCATGATTTCAGAGTTCAATCAAAGTTATGCATTTCTGCCAGCAGCCATCCCAGTGGACAGTCCATGTACCTTTAAGTGCTGCTCACTTGCCCTCTAAAAGGGAGAAAATAACTTAAAAAAAAAAAA
>VZRZ01006126.1:371914-398007 GCA_013398175.1 Climacteris rufus
AAAAAAAAAAAAAAAAAAGCTGTCAGGAGTTATATTACCTGCAACAGCTGAATTTAATTAGTACAGCAACCACAACAAATATTTAAAAGGTCTAAAAAGCTGTGAAGGGAAATTTTCTTTCCTAGGAGAGACCTGTACCTCGCGTGCTCCATGCAGGACAGAGGCTGCCATGAATGACTCATGTTGGAGACACTTCACACAGCTGTGGGTTTTTGCAATCATGGCATGAGCTGGAGTATACACAGAGGACATGGAGATTTTGGTACAAATCAGAATTTCCTCATCCTGTTCCCTGCCCTTTCCAACACTGGCCTGCTCCTAGACGCACAGGCTGTTGGTGCTCTGCAAGCTCCGGTCATTGCAATCCCTGCCTTAGCTCTGCCTCTAGATGGGAGGGAAGGTTTTTTCTCTGATAAAACTTGAAAAAACCCAGCAACAATAAGCAGAAGGTGGAAGTTCTGCTGTACAAGGCAGAAGAGCAGTGCAGCAGCCATGAGGGAGATACCAGTCAGTACAGGGATGGTTGGGTCATTTCTGTCCCAGCACTGGGCTTCACACAAGGAGGATGGAGAGACTCTCTGCATCCCTGTCCCCAGCACACACTGGATCAGGTAGAAACCAAAGATATTTGGCCAACTGGGCAACACCAACACCTTTATCCTTACTAGGTTTCCGTTGTGTATGTATTTACTAGAGCCTAAAAGAGCAAGGATAATGACTTTCTCCTAGGGATGGGCACAGAAGGCAACAGCCTTGGCAGCCCTTAAAAACCTCATGGTTGAAATGTACCGCTGGTGGAGAAAGGGTCCTCACAGCCTTGGGACTCTGGTGTTGTGGGTTGTGGCAGTGTTGCAAAATGTGAATTTGGAGCATCTAAAGAGTTCATTTGTGGTGCCAGAGCAGTTTTGTAGCCTGGACTCCAAACTGCTCAAAGCCTTCTTCAGCCCACTGGGCTATACATCCTCATGTGGGTTCACTTCCATGTCCATTGGAAAGGGCCAACAATCATGGCCATCACTACTAGTGCTGGGTGCCCAGGCCAGTCCTGGCAGGGTTACTGCATCCAGGGATACTTTCTCCTTCCCTGAAGAGCCACAGAGTACCTTCTGCTAAATCACAACCAGGACCACGAATTACAGGGATTAGGGAGAGGTGTTCCTGTGTGGGGAGCATCAGACAACAAGCCTGATTCATCACTCCCTACCTGCATCCTCCCATCCCTCCCATCTCTGTGGAAACCCTGATAGGAGCAGAGAGGCTGCAGTAGGATGAGATGTTGGTTCAGGCAACAGTTCTACAAAGAGCTGCTCACTGGGCTGAGTCTCAGCAGTGAAAGATGAGCTTTGCATACCTTCCCAGAGCAGGCATGGAAACACAGCACACAAGAGAAAGGCCAAGCAGAAAGCCTGGCTGCCCCAGCAAGGCGCAGGGATATTTACTGGCCTGGGGGTGATATAAATGAAAATAGCTCCATGTCTGAGCAACCAGGAGAAATAAATAGTGTGAGTGTTGAAGGCAGTGCGGGCAGCCTGGGAGTATCTGGTGTTGCTCACCCCACCTCTTCCAGTGACCACCACATCCATGGAAAGCATCTCCTGCTCGGCAGCGAGACCTGTCGGGTCCCTGTGTGGGACCAGGGGAAAGGCAGGTCTCTGGGAAGGGCTGAGTGTGCTCCTGCATGGCATATCCTGCTGGGATGAACTCCTCCCCACAACTGTGGTCTCAGGCCCTCACACAACTGTGCAGGTCAGGAGGACATGTGGATTCCATGCCTCAGGCACATCACATCACCCCACAAATGGCTCACTGCCCCACATGCAACTCACTGCCCCGCATACACACAGATCACTGCCCCACACCCAGATCACTGCCCCACACCCAGCTCGCTGCCCCATACACACAGAGCTCACTGCCCCACACACAGCTCACTGCCCCATACACACAGAGCTTACTGCCCCACACATGGCCCTTGCACAAGCCCCCTGGACCTTGGGTCTAGACAAGATATCATTCTCATTTATTTTTAAATTCAGATGGATGAGGACGAGTGGGGAATTTGGGGAGGTTTTGGATTGTCTCCTGCTCCCGTTTCCTGCTGCACCTAAGCCCATCACACACTGCTGTTGATCTAATCCAGCTACTCTCACCGTGGGGTAAGGAGGAGGAAACAGAACCACAGGCTCTGCATTTTGGTTTCCTCTCCTCAGGGCAAACTGTGCTATAGCCTGCCCAGGCATCTTGGTTGGTCCTGACCCCAGCCAGGGAAAAATGGATTGTCATTCCCTGCTGGACCAGACAGTCCCCTAGGCCTCTATCCCTCAGTTGTTAGAGCTAAATTTTAAATGTATTTAGGGACCTATGCCACCACTCACATTACACTTCAGTATTCATTTGGGTTGGCTCTGAACTCTCAAAGGAACCTTAACCAACAGCACAGGGGCTTGGGTGACCTTCATCATGCTCTGACTCACTGAAATGAGAGACACCTCAAGTCCTGGTGGCAAGCAGCCCTTTGCTTCTTCAGTCCTCAGGTTTGTGAGGTAAAGGTACTTTCCCAAGGCAGGAGCAGCAGGCAGGTGGCATTACACACTGTGGGGCATTCAGATATGTCAGACCTTCAGGAAAAGGTCACATCTTCCTCCCTCTTCCCAAAGGGCTGCCACCTGGCACATTGGGAGAAGTTTGCTTTATCTCCTTGGGATGGGATGAGCCTTCAAGGACTTGAGATCCTCCAAAGAAAGGAATAACTGCAGTTTGTAAGCTCCATGCCAACTCTCCTTCCAGTGAGTACCTGGAAAGCCACTTGATCCTGTCATGGCCTAAGAAAATTTCTCTGGTTATCACCAGTTTCTCGATGCCTGTTGTGGAACACAAGGGAAGGACACAAGAGCCTAAACCAGCCCAGCCAGGACTGGCAGAGCAGCTGAAAGCTGGATACAGCTCCAGGATCTGCACAGGAATCCCTTGGCCACAGGTGTCCTTTCCACGACCTTGCAGCCCATCCAAACTCACTTCCTGCCCTCTGCCAACACACTTTCTGAGGTGGAGAGGAAAAAAGCCTGGAGCCAAATACAAAGTGAAGCACTTGCTCCCCTCTGGGAATAGGAGCAGCGCTCTGCCAGGCAGGGCTGGTCAACGCCTTCTTCACAGAAGGTCTTGGAAGGGCAGAGAGACCCTAAGGCTCCCCCTGATCCAGGCAGGGCTGAATCCCCTGCCTGCAGGTATGCTGGCAAGTGGAAAGTTTGCCATTTGCACATTCCCAGTGCCTTTGCCATCATGAATTTGAGATTTTTGTGTGCAGGGAGCAGACAACACAGACTCTGAGTTCATCCAGGTATATTTAATCCCTTCCCAAGATGAGTCAGGTGGTCACTTGCAGAAATGGAAGAGACAGGGGATGTTTTCCTGCCCTCTTGTTCTGTTTTAAGGACAATAGATGACACAGTGTATGATTTAACATGCTTTACATACCAAAAAATGGAGTGAGTATAGAAGAATCATCTGTCTGGGAAGGGATTCTGCTAAAAAAGTAACCAGAGTGGGGCAAAAGAACCACATAAGTGCTTAACTTAAACAAGACACAGTTTGGTGCAGCTCAGCTCTGTTCATAGTCAACACATGGGAACTCTGGGCAAAACCATATTGCACTAGTTACAGGCTCATCTTGTAGACTTAGAGATGGAAAAGACTTACTAGGTCATTGAGTCCATCCCACCTGCCAGTGAAGAATTGTTCCCTGCAGAATTTTCTCTATTGCTTTGTACAGTTCAATTTTAAATGATCCAAGCGATATGGTCTCAGTGACTTCCTTGGGGAGACTCTTGCACAGATATATTTTGTTTGACTCAATCCTTCAAATGATTAACCCTTTTCTATCTCATTCTATGTTTCCCCACTCTGAAACAGGAAAAGTTTCATTTTATGTTACCCTTGTCCTGTACTTACACAGATATGGCCACACACCACTGCTGCTCTGAAACACAGCATCATCTCCAATGGCTAAGAACATGGTAATACAGTATTGCAGAAAATAAAACATATTTGCTGCAACCATGTATGCAAATTCACTCCTCAAAGCCATAAATCATTCAGGACATTACAGCACAACATGACTTTGGTGTGGATGCTCTGTTATGTTCCTGTTTGTTGGAAAATCAACCAATTTCTAGCTCAATATGTTTGATTTTCACTGTTAGGATGTAAAGCCGGTATAGTCCAGAGCTCAATAAGGTATTGAACACTGGCAAACTCATCTCAGATTATTCCTTTTGCTTTGATACTTAGGGGCAAAATTTAATTCAGGGACAAGCCTGGCTTATATTTTGTCTATCTCAATGAAAGTGATAATATAATAAGCATTCTAGCTAAACTAGACTTGTGCTAGATATCAAGAACAAAAGAATCCTGACCTGGCTCTTTGTTGTTTCTGTCTTTCTCTAATTCTTTTCTTTTGGCATTTTGCTGTGAAGTGCGCCATAAATACTGGCCATTAACTCTAAGCTCAGAGCTGCTTCAATTGCTGACACAACTCAACTCTCATGGCACAGTGGGAAGTCAGAGCCCTGATGCCAAGGTGAAGGAGGGGACAGACACAGGGTTCTGGAATGGAGCCTTTGGGTTTGTTTTTTTTCAGGCTGCAAAATGCAAAGGAATCCAGGACATGCAGCTCTCTGACTTCAGGAGTTGCAAAGAGGGAACATGGACAAGGAGGATGATATATACATTATAGAACAGTGTCCATTCCTGGAACACCGAGAACATAACAAAGGGCGTTGCAATACCTTGCTGGTTGCCCACAAATCAGGGCCCAGGGATTGCTCCATTAATCTCTTAATCCATGGGAATTGTAGAGGTTGTGTAGTTTCCTTTCTAGAAAGGGAATTTAGCAAAGATAAAGGTAGTATGTTTTATCACACAAACTGATGTACATGAAAACAACCTGCCAAGCCTTTGGGTGTAGAGGACAGCTGTATAAGATAGTGCATCTGAAAAGTTTGGGGGTTTATTCCCTCAGCCCATTGTGATGGAAACACAATTGCTAATGCTTTTCCCCTCACACAGAAAGCAAATGTCCTTCCAGGTCAATCACTTCTTCCTGTAAGTGAGCATCAACACAAAGGGCGGAGGAAAACCCCCAAGGAAGGCAGCCTGGAGCACATGCTCTCTGCAAGGATCTACAGTCTGTTTTGTGTTTGAAATCTTTGTAATCCACGTGGAAAACTCACACCACGATCAGCTCTGGGCTGGTCTTTGGGTTTATTGATATAAAGAGTTTGGGCATGTTGGGCAAGGGATCAACCAACACTGGAACAGGCACGGGAGCACCAGTGTGATTGTGCAAGCCCCGAGCATTGCACTCCTGTGCACAAACGCACATTTGGCATAACCCTGCTCACACCAATCAGATTTTCTAGCACGTTCTGGGCTGCAGATTCCTGAAGGAAAACACCTGAGCAAAGCATGGAATGGCTCCCCACTTTCAGGCAGCAATGTCTGTAGGGTTTGATGGCCCAACTGAGGGCACACTTATGAACCTGAATCCATCCCTGCCAGGCACTGACCTACAGCAAAAGGCTGAAGGAAGGAGGAAATTAAAGTGCTGTGGAACTTGTAAAGAAAAACAAGAGATGTCAGAAGCTACCCAATAACTGGGGCAGCCCGATAGTGAATCATGGTCAGACAGTAACTCCAAATCCATATGTTCAGCCAGATTTTTCCTCATTTGGGGCTAGTGTTGATAAAGTGAGTGGGATTTTGTGACTCATCACTGCCTGTCTCCTGCAGGAAAGCCCCCAGACACACAGCATGGTCACGGTGGCACCCTGTCATGCCAGTATAGTCCTTGAGACACCCACATTTGTCCACCTCTTCCAGAGGCAGAGAGACAGAAAGCATTCAGGACAGACCCTGACAGGACCCAGATGATGAAATTTTAGTATCAGACAAGTTCTATTCCTCAGACATAATGTAAATATATTTATATACATACTAATGTGTTTGCATTTTGTTGCTGCTGTTGCTTTTGAGACCTTTTCCCCAGACAGCTGTTGATCAAACACTGGAGATGTCAAGCCTAAAGACAGGTTTAGTTCCTGGGCATTTCAATGAATATTTTACCTGCTTCCCAGTAACAAATGCAACCCAGATCAATTCACCCCATGCTGATTTAATTGGTGGAGAATAACGTTCCTCACATGATGCAGAAGCACCTCTGATGACCACCTCTGGGTTCTGTTGTCTTTACCAGTAACACAGAGCTGATGTACCACCATGGTAACTCAGAAGGGTGGAAAGCAGAGGCTTTACACGGACTGTGCTCTGTGTCCTGCAGGGATATCTCAGCTGATCCCCCCATGGCTGTGCCAAAGTACCATCCTTGCTGGTGCTTCTCTGGGTTGTGCTCAGCGATGACTTTGTGTGAGAGGTGGTTTCTCACTCGAGGTAAGTGAAAGAAAATCGCAGAAACCACAACCTTCCGTTGGTTTTTGTTTGTTTATTTGTTTGGCAACTCCCAAACCACAGAGCCTATTTTTAGAGGGAGGATCAGGAAGTGGTGGAGAGAGAAAGCTGGAAGGTAGGTGTAGGTGAGAGGCAGGTAGGGGAGGGGACTCTCAAGTGGAAATGAAAAACCAGACAAGAGCCAGACTCAGCAGGAGTGAGTACGGTGCCAGCAAGGACCCAGCCCTGGCTGCAAAGGACTGCCAGTGGGGAAAGGAGAGGAGCAGATGCATTGCAGGGGAGATGCTGGGTGGAGAAGGGAGAGGGGAGATGAGGTCAGGGAGGTACTGAAGGGTGGAGTGGGTCCCATGAGGGAGGTCACTTCCAAGAGTGTAATTTTATATAAGCCAGAGAGAGTGATGAATTATCCTGTTTAGTGCAACACAGATAGCAGAGAAGGAGGTTGAGGCTGTCTCTGACTCAGGTTTCCTTATTCTGAGCTTTCTAAAAGATCACCTTTTACTGCCTTGTCTACAGCCAAAGAGATAAATAACCCAGTGCCTCTCCCCCAGGCTGTCTTATCATAAGGGTGTGAGTAAGCCTTGGTGCCTGGATCCAAACTCACACTCCCAGCCTCCTGGGAAGTCCATCACGCTATTCCATTCAGATCCACATGCATCCTCAGGACTGAACATATCCCCACCATGGACTGTTCCATAAATTCCACACCACTTTCCATAGGAGACCTTCCAGGTGTGCTTCAGAGAGTCCTGCTACAATCAGGGGTAAGCTGGTGGGCTATCGTGAGCTAAATAGTCAGAGAAGCTATCTAAGAGATTAAAGGAGTTCCTCAAATGTAGCAGGATTCTTACAAACTTCAGATCTGATCAGTGATTATTTCTATCACCTAGTGACAGTGGTGACCCAGGCACTGACCAGCTGCTGGGCATTAGGCAGACCAAACCTGCTGCCAAGAACCAAACACTGTTGTGTGAATGAACTCCTCACCATTTTAACTGTGAAGACAGCAACTCTCCCCACCCACCCCGGCACCTCCTGGTTTCACCCAAAGCAGAGCATAGGTTAGAGCACTGTCTCTTTATTCCCATATGGATCTGCAGGTGTGTAACTGTTGGTAGCAAGACTCCGACCTTAGTGTGCGAGATGATGCATTTTGAGGCTTGTGAAAGAGTTGGTGTAAATGGATGGTAGCAATGAAGATCCAACAACCACAGTGGTGTAAACATTCTGCTGCTGCCAGCTCACAGCTCTCTGTAGGTGACCCCCAGGCCAACAGGTTTCACCAGCTCCAGGATGTGAAAGCACTTCCATCCACAGCTAAGTCAGTGAATCCAACCTATGGAGCTTCATGTGCCTCCTTCCACTCCAGTCAAGTTTCAAGCCTCTGAAGGTGTTTGGTGCAATCAATGGAAATCACAGAGCTAAATATCTTTAAGTATCCTGTCCTTGGCCCACAATGTCTATAGAAACATTTAAAGATGTGATTCCCTGTCAGAATGTTGGTGTTTTCCTGTACAGAGGAAGTGCCTGACAATTTCTGCTTGACACCATGATACCTGCTTGTCCCTACCCTGCAGGGAGAGCTGCCTATGGGGGTCTCAGCCACCCCAGCTATCTCCAGACTGAGCCTGATCCTCCTGACACAGAATGAAACACCTCTTGTGGAAGCAATAGGACTGCCTATGGGACACTTTTCCATGGGGCACTTTCCCTTGTGAGGCCCTGGCACAGGGTGCCCAGAGAAGCTGTGGCTGCCCCATCCCTGGAAGTGTCCAAGGCCAGGTTGGATGGGGCTTGGAGGAACCTGGGATAGTGGAAGTTGTCCCTGCCCATGGCAGGGGGTGGAACATGGAACAAGATGCGCTTTAAGGTCCCTTTCAACCAAAACCATTTATTGATTCTATGATTCTGTACTAGAACAACTTATGCTAGAATGGCAGAAAAGGCTGAGTGAAACATGTGCTTCCTTGCTCCACCAAACTCCAGAGATTTTAACATGGCTCCTCAGGTTTTAAGTACACAGAAGCCAATCCCCTCATGGGTATGTGTAACACAGTGCAACAAGTGGTGATAACAAACCAATGGATGAAAAGCTTGTTGTTCTTACATTGCATATGATGAAGTTAATAGACAAAATTTGCCACCCTTCAGGTAGAAGGTACCACCCTTCAGCTGACATGCAGCAGCAATCTGGATCCCCCTAGAAGGCACAAACCTGAAGCAATGTGGGATGTCACCACACCTCAGATCACCAGTCACCATAAGCCAGTCAGGGGCTCCTGACCTGAAGCAAAGAAGGGCCAAATGCTCTCCAATGTTTCCAAGGGAAATGTCGGAGTCAGCACAATCCTACCTACACCCAGGCTCCAGTGAGTCAGCTCCAGATTGGAAAATCCCTTTATCACCCATGGAAACATCCTTAATAATGTCCCAGATCACACATGGGCTGCATGGGAGTCCATGCTGCAGCAGCGCCTCTGCATTTACTGTGCCTAGGTCACACAGAGGCTTCCCAAAGCTCTTAAATCAACCCAATTCAGTAATGCAACTTTTTGGCCCAGCCAGACTTTGAAGGAGAGTGCTCGGCACCACCAACAAGCAGGCTTGCTCTGTAACTGGGGCATTTTGGGCTGCTGCAGAGTGCGCTGTGGAAATACCGAACATACCATGCAAAGTACTCTGCATCTCAGCACTCGCTTGGCTGGAGGTAGAACTCTTCCCAAAGCAAGTATTCCAGGCTTGCATATAAATTAAAGCTCATAAATCAGTGGAGAAAAAAATCTTCACTATGGAAATGGCCAGCTTGCTAGAAGGGAGTTAAAAGCTGGAGACGGTTTCAAGGGAGCCTTCCTGGCTGTCAAGAATGCGCGAGGTAGCAGAGTTGTTTGGGTTGGGAGCACAAGTTGGATTTTTCTCCCCTCTTTTGAGGACAATGAAATGTAACAGCTTTCCTTCCCCTCTGAACTGCTCCAAGCGGCCTGAGCTGGGAGACAACAGCACAGATACCATCTCTGGAAATCATGAAGTGGCTGAAGAATGGCTGAGGAGTTCTGAATAACTAAATAAAGCCCTCTGTGTTTTCTTTAGCAAGTAAAGAAAATACTTTTAGCATTTTAGTGTGACTTTTGGGGTCAAGGGCGAATCTCAAGTCCAAATACAACAAACTGGTGTGGAAATTACTGCCAAGAGTCTGATAGGCTGGGAGCTTGCCTTGAGGCTCAGATGAGAGAATACCACTCACAGAAGACAGGTCGAGTTTGAGGTTTTGCTCAGATTATGGGAATCTAGGTCCTTGCTTTTAAAGAGTTGAGTGTCCCTGAGCAGCCCATGGGAAGGGCGGGTGCTGATGCTCCACTAGTCCCTGGAGATGGAGGATACTCTGGGAATGGTGGCAGGATGTCCCACAGTGCATCAAGGACACCAAGCACAGAGTCACTATTTTGCATCCTACAAATGCTTCCCTGACACAAAACACATCTTCCCCTTGGGATTCCCGGGTCTCCTTCAGAACACCTGAAAATGAAGTGCTCCCAAACTGCCCACAATGGGACAGCACTGAGCAGCTCAACCCAATACCCAGTACAGACCATTGCATCTCTGGCAACTCATTGCATCTTTGGCTTGTGAAATTCTCTGGGGAAAAGGTAGTCAGCACAGAGTGGTGGATCAGGGTCACACAGCATGTTCAAGGAAGAAACTCAGGCACCAAACTCACACTCAGGGGCTGTGAAGATGAAGGTCCAGAGAGGCTGAATATTTTTCATCTGCTCTTTTTAATTCTCATCTTGTTTTTGAAAAACCAAAGATCCTTCTGCTTTCACCATCTCTTCCCCAAGCAGGTGCTTTGAGGTTTCCTTCTGTATGCCACGATGATAGCAGCAACAGCTGGGACACAGAAACAACAGTGTCTGACGGAGCACATTACCATTGACTTGAGAGAGATGTGAGCTGGGAGGAACTAAAAGGCTCAGTAAAGAATCAGGAAGAGAAGAATTCCTATTTCTCAGCTTCCTGATTTTTGATGCATTTTACTGTTGGAATTGCCATCTCTACCCATCCCATTAAAAGTCCTAACCTTTGTTTGGCTCGTGCTATTAAAATAGAGCCAACCTTCCAGTGCTATATTCTGAATAAAGATTAATAATTCTAGTTTCAAATATACATTCAATAGATTTTTTATATAAGGATTTTTTGTTTGCTTACGTAGTAAATGAATAGTTGTATTAGCACATCCATCAGAGATATGTCAGGCCGGTTACAGTTTTATTTACCCCACCTTGGTTCATCAGCCTGGGTAGAACAGCCCTGGTACCATGAAGAGCAGAACTGCACATCAGAAGCACTCACAATTATTTCTTATGCTAACAGTAGTATAGCTGGAGCCACAAGACACTTTTGTTAGACCAATATAGCTGGAAAAACAGACAAGCTTTCAAACATACAAGGGCTTCTTCTGCTTTTCTGGTAACATCACAGTTAGCCTAATAAAAGCTATTACCTCTCTTTTCAAAATGGTCTTTGTTATTCATGACATTCAGACAAATGAAATGGAGATTGCAATAAATAACTTGTGTTTTTTGTCTTATTTTCCTCTGTTCCATTACTGTGTCTGCAAGTGGGGAGCACCAACCCAGAGCACTGCCTGTGCCTCTTGTAGTGTGGAGCCTCATCAGGAGCCCATCTGCTCCCAGACACAGCCAACATCTGACATTCCATGTACCATGGACCATGGCACAGCCTCCCAAGGAGCAGTGGGCAAATGATCCCCTGCATCTGCTCAGCTCACAGTCATTTCCAGCCACCTAAGGTTTGGCTGAAGCAGCTCTCCTAAACCCAAATACATCTGCTGGCTTAGAGGCACCACAGTAAAGTAGCCTAACAAACCAAAGCAATTGGTTTTAATAAGAATCTTGGCTTGTTTTGACAATGCACTGAATCTTCATGTTGGCACCACCAATGTTTTTTTAGGAAAATGTATGCATCTTTGCAGCACTCAGCAACTAAATCCTCTCTTCTCCTCATGGAAAGGGTTTCCTGGCTATCCACTTTCTAATGGATTCCAAGTCCCTCGCAGCTGTTTGTTCTCTGGGCTGGAAATCCTTCCACATGAAGCTGGATGTGCTGCTGCTGTGTGCTGTGTGCGGGCTGCTGAGGGCACGAGGGGCACACACCCTGCCCTCCGTGCTTCCCAGCACGCTCCCAAAGGTGTGCAGGGCCTTGGGGCGACCCTGGTGCTCCCTCCCCGCGGGAGCAGATGTGTTTGCCATGGCTGCGGAAGCCTCCTTCTCCTGCTCCCGGCCCTATTACAAGCAGTAGCAAAACTCCTGGAGTTCAAAGGCATTTCATGCTCACTGAGCATTTTTCAGCAAGAAATCTGAGATTAAATAAACTTGAATCTTCTCTGAGGAGAAAGAAGAAGATGAAGGGAGAGGAGCTGGCTCTCAGCAGCACAGCATGATCCTGGTGTACCTTGGAAAACTCCAAGGTGAGGTGCCCCTCAAACCCACGTCTGGCTGGGTGTTTCACTGCTGGGGCCAGATTTGTTCCTGTGGATTTTAATGTGCTTGTGACATGGCTGCCAACCTGCTGCACACCTGAAGGTCATCCGAGACGCTTTTTGTCCACAGGGTATTGCCGATGGTAGGATTTGCAGTGGCTTCATGTCATTTCTCTATTTTCAGCCATAAAAGGTTACAAGTTAGCTTGTCACCAACGGAAATATCCAGTTCTCAGTGAGTACAGGCACAAGACCCAGACTCTCTGGAAAGAGCTGAGCTGTTCATTAGCAGAAGGCCACATTCTGCTCTTGTACTGAAGAAACAGTGCCCTGAGCACATCAGTGGCCGTGGACAAAAAGGTGACTCTGAGTGTTGTTCATCCAGGATCCAGAGAGCACAAAAAATCCAACTGTTTGAGGTTTTCCCTCTCCCTGTATGAAAAAGAAAATATTTGGGTCACACAACTGACAGAAATGTCATTCCCACAGATGAGGGAAGTTTGTGCAGTCTCAGCTAATGGAGCAAGCTGGAAATGCCTTTCTTGTGCATCCTCCACAGCTGAGCCCCAGACAGCAGCTCAGGTGAGCTGGGATGTCTCATTCTGCAAGACAAAGGTGGGAGGTGAGACCATTTCCCAGGAGCTGGGGAAGGTGTGTGCTGGAGTTCCTGTCTGGGGCTAACCATGGCCAGGCTCAGAGAGGTGTGCGTGCTCCTGCAGATGCAGACAGCTGTGCAGTGTGTGCAAGGGCAAGGAGACCTCCATCCTCAGCATGCTTCAGTGCTTAACTCCCATTGACTTCCTGAGACAAAGACACATAATACCACTGAGGATCTGGGCCCAATGTGGTTTGGAAAATCCTGCTAGATACAATTCCTCATCTTTAGGTAAGTAAATACTTCTGAAATCCCATCCCAAACACCCTCAGAGGCTCTGGACAGTCTGCACATAAGTCTTTCCTGGGCTGCCCTGTTGAAGGTCACTATGGCTTTGCTGGAAAAACTTTTCAGGTTAGGTCTGAATTAGACCTGAGCTTGAAAAAACTACTGAGATCATAAGCTGAGAAGGCTGCAGTGGCAATTAGCACATCTTCTCTGCTGTAGACAATACCCTGCAAGTCCAGGACAGATCCGAAGGCTTGAGAGACAGACATACAAGAGTGTTATGTCCTCTGTCTGAGAGCTGAATTCCAGGGAGGGTGGAAACAGCAATGTAGGACAGCTGTGAGTATGCTTAGTATTAATATCAAATATAATGGTAATTCAAAACAGAGTCTTTTGGTACAGATCTGAACTGCACAAGCCAAGTTATGAAATGATATTAGCAGCTGGATCTGAGGAGCAGCTGAGACTAAGCTGGCCAGCAATTGCCATATGTCTCATCTGCAGAGAATATTTAAATAAGTAAACACAAGGAGTTAATAAATACATGAAATAACTTTGCAAGATAAGCACCTAGTGTTGTGGCAGGTTGTCAGAATGACCACATCCAAGGGAAAGTCTGAAAGGAAAAAATTTAGATGGCACAATGCTGGATATTTTTTGAGTATTCAATTGACTGAACAGCATAACCCAGAATGGTGAACATTTATGATGATCTTTATCTGCTGGCAGGTGAGAGGATCCTGTTGCCATTGCCAAAGCCTTAACTCGTCTTGGAAACATAAGATGAAACCTTTTAAAGACCTTCTAGCTACATCCCTGTGTAGGCAGAAGGGACTATCATTTTAACAGCATCAAAGGTATAGAAAGTCATGCTGCTTTCCAGTAATTCCCTAGTAATACCTAGAGGGTGAAACAAACCTGCTGGTGGTCTAATCTGAACTGGAGGAACAAAAAAATGCTTAATGTTGATTCTGGAAAAGAAACTATTCCTTAAAAACAAGCCAAATAGATCCAGCATCCTGAATTCATCTTATTTTGTGCATGTATCTAAACATCTCCAGGACTTAACCTGGAGAGGATTTCAAGATTTTGCCAAGAGAAGCTCTTGAGGGACAACCAGAGTTCAGGCTTTTTATTAAGAACTCTCTCCCCTTTGAACAGCAGATTGAGGGCTTGAGCATGAGGTCAATGGCATCCAATTGCTCCACATCCACAGGCTTCCAAACACATCCAACACCCTGAGCAGTTCACTCTGACTCTGCATCACATTCTTTTATTTACAAAGAAAGGAGAATATTAATTGCATACCAAGGACATTTTTCAGAGAATTTTTTTGTAATCTCAGCATCTCCCTAGAAGATGTCAACAATTTGATTCTAATAGGCTCTGGCAAAGCATGGTACTATCAGTTTATCAGCCTCAGCTTTTTTGCTTTGGGTACAAAATGTTACTGAAAATTAAGTCTACTATTAACAATAGGTTCTCAAAGTGATACTTGCAGTCATTTTAAAAAAGTTCAAAGACCAAGTTTATTTTGTCTCTCTAACAAAACAATATTTTAATTTAGAACAGGACCTTTCTTCGGTTCTTGCATGGGTGGATTCAAACAGGACTGGCCATCTCAAAGACACACAAGCTGAGTCCTCCTGACTTAATTCTTGTTCACTTCCCTTTTATGGAGGATAGGATAAATTGGGTTATTCTGTAGAATCAAACCACATCCATTCAGGGTTAATGGGCTTATTTCCAACAGGTGTAAAACTCCTATTTTAATGTAAAGCAGCAGAGCCTCTCTCCATCAGATCTTCCACCAGTGAGAAAGGTTTACCTCATGAAGGCAAACAGCCTTAAAGACCTGATACCTGAAAGTAGGTCATATCTCACCAACTATCAATATCACTTTTTCCTTGCCTTTGCATGTAATTCATGAACAAAGTTATATTTTATAAAGTCTGGTTGTGGTGTGTAGTGGATTAAATGGCTGTGATGCTTAGAGGATAAATGCTTTATGATTCAGTCTGACTGGTAGAAGCTGCACACATAAATTCAGTTGCCACCCCAGCATTCTCTCCCCATTTTGCTTCCTTGTGGGCAGCTGCACGTCTTTCAGGCAGGTAAAGGCAGAAGGTCTCTGCACCATGGGACTGTACTTGGGCTCACAACACCTTCCCACCTCTCTTAGCCCTTAACCAAGAACAGTTGTCTATATCCAGAACAACAGACCTCAGAGGTAATTTGCACTTTCACAGCCTGGTTTGAAGTTGCAAAGCATACTGAGGGATTTTGCTAATGATACAGACAGGTATAAAATATATCTTAGTTCATGAAACACGAGTGAAATGGTTCGAACCAACGAGACAGAGCAGTCAGCCCAAGAGCACAAGCACACAGAAATATGATGGGTATGAAATCATTGGGAGCCAATCAGTGAGCTCCAACTTCTAAAGCAATTTCATAATTGAGTAATGGGACACAGCAGGGTCTGAACTATTGTGTATTATAATCTGAATGGAATGCTGTGAGAAGGCTGGAGCAATCTGATCGCACCGAGCCCTCGCTCACCAGAAATGCCTTTGACATATTTCCTTAAAGCACAGCAACGAGAGCAGAGTAACTGCTTGTTAATGACACCCTGATGGGTTGTCTGCAGCACTGAAACTGAGATAGCATAGATTGGAAAGCATGTGCCTCTCCTTGGCTGGAGTTAACACACCAGCCCCCACAGACTGCCCACCCACTGCAGCCTTAATCACCGGCGTGCCTGTACAATCACCAGTTTCACTTCACTACATATTTCCTCCCCCAGAACTTCGCTTATGAAACAAGAGGCACTAATAATTTGAGATGATCCCACACCAGTCTCCTGTCATGGCACAGTGCTCTTGCTTCGTGCTGGCCAACCCATGGCTATCTGCACAGCTATGTAAGCTGGGCTCTGTTCCTTTCCCATTTTTCAGTCCCTCCTTGGATATGCATGCACTGACTCCACCAAAAAAATATCACCTCTTTTGCTTTTAAAAGCCATCACCCCTCCTACCTCCTCTTCATCCCTTTTCTCTCCTCTACTTGCAGACAAGCCTGGAAGGAGACAAAAGTTGGGCTCTGGAAGAGTTTGACAGTGATACAGTGCAGATGGGTTTGTGTCTGGATTCCAAGAGGTGTTGAAGGAAGCAGGGCAAACCCTCAGTCTGCTGCTAGGCAAAGGCTGTAACTGATTTTTCTTGTTCAGACCTGTTTCATAGATGTGCTCCACTGTGGAAAGGGCTGTTATGGGGCAGCTGACCTTGTCCTGGTTCCTGTGCTCCAGACCAGCTGGAACCGTTCTGTGGAGAGGGTGAAGCTTTCTGGGGAGCAAGGGACAGGCTTTGCTGGAGAAAGTGGATGCAGCAGCTATGGCAGAGCAAACTGGGAGAATCCTGCAAGAATCAGGAGTGATTGTGTTGGGGACCAGACTCACAGCCATGCCTCAGAGGTGACAGAAAGATCGGAACCAGAAGGATGTAACCCATTGAACCAGCCTGTGAACTTGCTTGCGTTGCAAGAGGTCCCCTTTTCTCCATCAGACAGCAGTTTGTTTTCTCTGAGTTTACACTGTTTCAAGAAGCAGCTTTGAGCACTCTTGCTGTGTTTAGCATTTCCATGCTCTAAGATGACAACCAATGTTGCTGCAGTTGGGTTGTGGGCTACAAGGAGCCTGACATGCTCCATCAGCAAAGCCCTGGCAGACAAAAGAAATGGGAATGAGGGAGATTTTCAAAGAGTTTAAATGCTCCTGGGGATAATCAAAGGAATCCATGTTGCAGAACCAGACTTTCAAAGGTCCCTAAAGATACAGGAAAGCTCCAGCTGGGAGTTCATAGATGGGTTTCTAGGCCTGGAAGTTAGTGATAACACACACAGGACTGGATGTCCCAGGAGTTCCACTCCCAGCACCTCACTGTGAAGGCTGGGACCTGTGGCCCACCCAAATTTGTGATTGTCCAGGGGAGAGATGGGCAGCATGGTGCTGCCAGGGGTTAAGAGTCAGGAATAAAGCCAGCAGTAAGAGCTGGAATGGGCAGAACTTACACAAGGGAATTAAAAGAAAGTGAGAATTTGGCTTGGGAGCTGGAAGGGCACTTTCAAACAATGCATCCCACATAATTCTAGTTCTTTAAATACCAGGCAGTCTTCTCTCCTCTGCCCAAGAAATTGTTTTCACAAAACCTGTTAAAAATCTTTTGCTAAATTCTGAGCTTACAAGGATGCTACCCAAAGGTCACTCAGGCTTTTTGCCTGTGGAGTTACTGGATAGATTTGTTCCCTGAACTGACAAATATTAAATCAATATTGAAAACCCTCAGCAAGTATGATGCATACCTACTGCCAGGGGAAAACATGGAGAAACCTATTGCTGAGTATTCCTGTACCTTTCAGATGAGGAGGTCCAGTGCATGGACCTTCCAGGACCCAGCAGTGCCAGCAGGAAGGCTCCCTCCAGTTTTAAGGAGACTTTAATCAGGCCCATGTGAGCTGTGTGCATGCATGCAAGACAGTCTGGACTTAGATTATCAAACACTCACAACAAACAACTCACTAATACGCTACAGACCAAGATTTCTTTCTTTTCAGAGATTATAGCAAAAAGTTTTCAAGTAACAATTTCTCTGGGAAAAATCCAACCTTTTCATGCAGACAATTCACATACTGGAAAAAAGACAGCATTACTCACATAACTATTCATTAGAAATTGCCCACCTAGTTCTTGCTACCAGTGGTGTTTGTCCTATACCTGGGAAAGTTAGGATCACCTGAGAGAGAAGGGAAATGTGGCTATGTGCAGCCCTGGGACAACAAGCCAGACCAGGCTGATGGTGGGACCTCCTGACCTGTTGTTTGTCACAGGAACCCAGTTTGCTCTCAGGATGGCAAGTTGCCCCTCTCTCACCTCTGCCACTCAAGCTCAGAGGGGCAGCTCAGGCTAAGCTAAGCTGGGCTGGATGCCTTGTTGGGGATCACAGGGCAGAGCACAAACAGGGACAGGGCAAAGCACAGCTCATGTTGGCACTGTGCTGCCAAGTGAGAGAAGTGTTTGACATGAGAAACAACCTGTGGCTGAAGAAGCTCCACTCTCACCTGCCTCCCAGGGTTAGCTATTTTGGGTGATTAATAAAACCAGTAAGTCCATCTTTCGCAGTACATGTTCTAATTTCTCTAGCAAACCCCGCAGCAGATGTTCACTCTGAGACCAGGGCATCAGTAAGGCTTTTTCAGAGTTTCTCATCTGCAGAGGGATGAGCAGGTACAACTCAAATAATCAGTAAAAGCCAAACTCTCAACACTGACTGCAGAGAGTCACTTGGTGAGTACCTAAAGGTATTGCACCATGGAGAAAAATGCTTCACCAAAGCTGAACCAGTCCTATGGGGCTGGGATGGCCATGGAGCAATGGCAGACTGGATCTGCATCAATGCAGAGAGGAAGATGTGTTTGGGACCCATTGTGGATGCTTTGTCTTTGGGACTCAGTGTAGGAGCTTTCTTGTTGCCCCTTCTGTCAACCTCACATCTGCAGCAACTTCCACTGCAAGGAGATGATCTGCTGCCTTGAGAGAGGCTTGGGGGAAGGAAGAGAGAGCTACTGCAGTCTCAGCAGAAACTGGAAGACAGCTGATGTCTGTCTGTGTGCAAGTTTGTACATAGATGCCTTATTTTGCAGGTTTGCAGTCCATTGTTTTGCACCAAAAATCTCATTTATAGCCCTGCACTGTTTTTCCCGCCTGACTCTAACCTTCAATCCACATCAAAAGGTAGTCAGGAAAAGTCATCCAAGATGTTCCTAGCAAATCAGCATAAAAATCAAATTTTTTAAAAATAGCAGGCAGTATCCAAACGGGTGATAACCAATAATGATTTGATATCTTCATTGAAAATAATGTGGTTAGAAAGACAGGGCAGTGCTCGTCCCCTGGGCTGGCCCCGCTGAGGGACCCCCAGGGCTGTGTCCAGTTCTGGGCCCTCCCAGCCAGAGAGACCCTGAGGGGCTAGAGGTGTCCAGGGCAGGGAATGGGGCTGGGGAAGGGGCTGGAGCCCCAGGAGGGGCTGAGGGAGCTGGGGGCGCTCAGCCTGGAGCAAAGGAGGCTCAGGGGGCCCTGCTGGCTCTGCACAGCTCCTGCCAGGAGGGGCAGCCAGGGGGGTCGGGCTCTGCTCCCAGGGAACAGGGACAGGAGCAGAGGGAACGGCCTCAGGCTGGGCCAGGGGAGGCTCAGCTTGGACAGCAGCAGGAATTTCCCCAAGGAAAGGGTGGTGAGGCCTTGGCAGGGGCTGCCCAGGGAGGTTTGGAGTGCCCATCCCTGGAGGTGCCCAAGGAATGCCTGGAGGTGGCACTCAGTGCTCTGGGCTGAGGACAAGGTGGGCATCAGGTACAGGTTGGACTCGATGGCCTTGGAGGCTTTTTCCAATCTTAATGATTCTAAGATTCTTTGATATTCTTTGACCTGTTTATTGAGAACTTCCCAAGGGTCAGTGGAAGCAAAACAATAGAACTTTACTGAAAACTAGAGCAAAGATTTGCAGGTTTCTCTCTTGAAATGTAAGTTCTGAGCAAGAGATGTCTCCACATTTGCTGGAATGCCATTGTTCCCTGTCCACCTCAAAGGCAAGTAACTGGCATGTAGCAACTTTCACCTCCCCCTCTTGGTTTACTGGGCCCCTGTGTCCCATCCTGAGGCGTGGCCAAGCTCCAGCACAAACACAACCTGAACTCCCTTGGGGTCACAGCACTACAGAGCATTAGGATTTCACAAACCAGTGTGGCTTGTATCATTTCAGAGTTGTATTCTACCTTCTTCAGGCATTCAGTAAGGGTCTTATCTACTACCATATATCTATCACACACATCTTCCAGCTGTGAAACTCTTCAGACAAATGCTCCTGTCATGTAATAGTCTGAATGCACAGCAGTTGAGGAAACCACAGTCAGGAGATATTCTGCATCTGTTGTCCCCCTACATTCTCTCAGTGTAGCCCTGGGCAGACTGGACCATGGACGTGCCATGTGGCAGCTCCTCAAGTTGGGTTGAGCCTGGCTGAGTTTTGCACCTAGAGACAAAGCAGCACATGGTTATGTACCCACAAACAGGGCACATATTTTTCTGACTGACAGCTCTTCTTAATGTTAAATTAATGTTATTATTATTATTGCTATTATTATTATTATTATTTTATTAAGCACTTCAAGTATATACTTTAGTTTAAAAGGAATTACTGGAAGTGAGACAGTTGTGGACTTCAGCATGTTTCTTTCCTCTTGCTCTGAAGCTGACAACAGAACAAAGTGGGCTTTCAGACTTGACAGACAGTTAAGATTCATCTGCCATGGATGCACATGAAATCACTTTAGAGGAGATCAAGTGTCAGTTTGAACCAGCAGTTCCTCAGAACTGAAGCTCTGCTTTGGCAGAGGCCCCTCCAGCAGAAGACACAAGCACGTGTTCCAGTACGTTTGTTCCAGCGAACTGCTCCTCTTGCTATCTTCCTCCTGCTTTCACATTTTACATCTGCTTGGAATTTAGAGGCTGATTTAGGACCTGAGTTTGGCTCCTGACAAAGGCGTTCTGTCTTGTCAATGGCTGCTGCAAGAAGCCTTGATAACAACTTGGGTTTGTATCCACTCTTAAAAGCCAGTGCCTAATGCTGGGCCATCTGGATACCCACAGAGTGCCAAACACTGTCGTTCTTATTTAGTCCAGCTTCCTGCTCAAGTCAAATGGTATTTAATGAGTGGCTGCTCAAGCACTGGGGGTTTGACCCTCACGTGTGTCCAGGCTCTCCCCAGCAGTGACATGGTCTGCTCATCAGCTGTTGACTCAGTTTGCAATAGAGCCAGCTGAAAAATTTTCAACAGAGCAATTTCTCATCCAGTAAAATCTATTTAAAAATCAAAATATTTCTCGGCAGTTTGTCAATTTCAATGAAATTTTACACCAGGAGGATGTCAAAACACGGTGTTTCATCACCGCCACATGGGTTCTTCTCAATGGCATAGATGTGTTTCTTTTCATTATGGTCTTTTTGCTTCCACTGCTGCACAGAGTTAATACTGACTCAAACCTTACAGAGATTTTAGCTTTTGCACTGCCTAAGGTCTCAGGTTTTCCTGGTCTTGTATAACAAGATAGTAGGAACAAATCTCTTAAATAAGGCTTTCTTTTCTGAAGAGTTTCTAAATTTACATTCCATGGGAAACTTCCAAATATCACCTTTTTATCTTGATTCATAACAAAAAGAACTGGGGAGTGTCAGAGCTTCTCCTGGAGCGGAAATTCCACCTTCTGACCAGCTACCATTAACACTCAGCCTGACCCAGATGAAAACCTTCAGTCTGGGGGAAGGTCCAGGGTAGACTTGATTCCCAAGCCCAGCAACAGCCAGAGAACACAACTGGCAAATCAGCCCTTTGTGAATCATCACAGCTCTGATGGAACCTGCCCTCCATGCAAGGAAAATGTACCTCAGCAACAGAAATAAGATCTTAAATCAAATCAGATGCAGCTTGAAATATTTATCTACTGTTCTTCTGGGAAGAGGAATTGTAGGGGAACAAATCTGCAGTTATTTTACCCAAGGATGGGAAGAAGAAAAGAATATCTGAATGTAGTTTGACCAAAAATGAGGGACACGACTCAGGAATGTATAGAAACTCAGGCCACTGAAGTAATAACCCCCTATGACATGGAACAGGCAGCCTCCCCACGGGTTGAGAACCCACACCAGATACCAACTAAAAGTAGAATAAACATTTTCTGGTGTAAGTCACTTCACGAGTGCTTGTGTAACACGAGACCATGCACTGCAGAGCATCAGATCCGGGTGAGGTTCAGCCAGTCTCTTCCAGAGCAGCGCACTTTGGACTGAGATGCTCCATTCTCTCTGAGGGTGCCTTTGTGACTGCTGGAACTGATTTGCCATCTGCTCGAGTTCACTGGTTTCAGATGCTGTAGCTCTTTCCCATGTATTTGGTGCAGGGAAGGAGAGGGTGGGTGACCATACCAGCTGTTGCACCACAGAGTGAAAGTTATCTGCAGAAAGACAGAGGAAGCATGAGCTGGCAGGCTGAGATGTGATCCAAACCAATGGTTCCACACTTCTCCAGAGGAGCCTTCCCAGAAATCCAGTAGTACCCAAGGGAATGCTTGCCTTGGAAAAAACTTCAATCCTGTTATAGGGGCTGTTTCTAAGATCACCTGTAAAATTACTCCATCTCTACAAGGCAAACCAGTTGCAGTCCTAGGAAGTGAAGTACCTTGCCTGTAAGACAATTTAAAGGATCAGCTAATTCCAGATTGATCTGGACTGAATTGTACCAGTTCCCTCAACCTTTGCTCTTACACCCATCAGTACTCTGTTGCACCTCAGATGGCTACAGCCTTTGGATCACGTGCAGGAGGGATTTGTCCAGTCTATGGCTTGCCCTTCTCTCCACTTCCCTGAGGGCCCTACAACCTTTTCCCTTTCTCATCCAACTGGAGCTGAGTCCAGTTGCAAAATGACCACACTCCCCACACAAAGCAGGGGCAATGAGTTTTCCATCCCATGGATGCCCACCCCCAGCCAAAGGGTTACAAACTGCAAGGTTAGATCATAAGTAAAACAGGGTGGGAACTTCCTAGCAGAGCGAGGAAGCCTCTCAGGGCAACTTCAGTGCAAATAAACAAATAGTATCTTTCAAATGTGACTGATGTGGAGCCCCAAATATTTGAGGCTGGCTACCCTTAAGCAGAGCCCTGAGGACCAGAGGCCCCTCTGGAGTGCTGTGATTGGAGTGCACTAACCATGTACAAGTAGAGAGTGAAGTGACAGAGCCAGGCTGTGGTTTCACAGCTGCACTGGCCTGGGTGATGAAATCAGGCCCAGACAGGAAGCAGTTTCCCTCCACAGTAAGCTGCTATTTTTACCCATCTCAGCTCTCTAACCAAAGAGACATTTGAAGTCAGTGGACTCTATTCTGCTGCCTGTCATGACAGCACCAGTCTTTGGATGTGTCCCCTTGCCTGCAGTGGGACTCATGAGCACTCATGCATCCCCTCTCCATCAGCACCTCACCTGTATCTCAACATCCCCCTGATCATCTCAACATCCCCTTGGTCATCAGTGTTGCCTCCACAGGTCAGAGCACTCAGGTCAAAACTCCCAGTGCCCATCTGCCCTGTGCAAGAGCAGCAAGTTGAAATTATTTCCCATGGAGCAAATAGCTCAGGGTGAGCACAAGTCTGCAGTGGCCTCACCAGCCACTGACCCTGCTGCTGCACCACCCAACAGAGTGTTAGCCTCCAGGAATTACAGAGGAGGAGCTGCTGGGCATGGATGTGTCCAGTGCTTTCCTATCACAGCTGCTATGTGAGGATCTCATGTTGCTATTTATACACAGAGGCGATGGTTTCCTTCATCTCCAGCATGTCCTGGCCCTGATCACAGCCCTGGCTCCCCATCTGGGGGGCTGCAGCTGAACTGGGCAGTACAGGCAGCTCCGGGTCCCACTTGGTGCAAGGTGAGAGCTCTGTTTATTCCCCATTTCTCCTTCTCCCCACCCCACAGCAGCGATGTGGGCTGAGGGAGTGGCAGTACTTCCCAAATCCCAGAGCAATAGATCTGGAGTGAAGTCACGAATAACTGCTGCTTCACGGGAATGAGCTGGAAAATAGAGCTAGGAAGGGGGAACATGCTGTTTATGCCAGAACCACTGACATCCAGTAACACTAAAAAGCAATGAGGGGGAACATTACCGTCCCCCTTCTCAAATGGTTGATTTTCCCCCAATTTCAGTGCCTGGCTGTGGGAAATATGAGCTCAGCTGGAATAAGGTGGAGTGAGACAGGCAGGGGTTTACAGCTCTGACAGAAAGGAGCCCCTGGCCCCAAGGCCCACCAGGAGTCGAGGCAGCTCCCTGTGGATCCGTGCCATCCTCCTGCCCACCATTCACCATTGCAGGCATCCTTTCAGCTCTTTGTAGCCTTGTTTGATGTATATGCACATGCAGTGACCAGAACACCCTGTCACACCACTCTAACACTGTCACTGTCCTGTTTAAGCAGATGTTTAATCCCAGAAAATCCTCTGATCTCCAGCACTTTCTCCAAAGCTCCAGTCCCAGCGCTGTCTCCCCTGCTCACCTAGGACCCTAGACAAATCGGGAAGCTGAAGACTAGACTTAATGAAAACATATAAATTAACATATGCCTCCTAGGGGGGTTGTTAGGCTCAGCTCATTAGTGGTTTAGAGCATATCCAATGCTCTAAGTTATTTGTTTGTTTGTATTTTTGCAGCTGTCCTTAGTTTTCTTAGGTCAAATAGAGGTGTGAGGTCCAAAATAGCATCAGGATGGCTGAGCTTATGTTTCCAGCCCTGAGAAAACAATGAAGTGCTAAAAAAAAAAAAAAAAAAAAAAGGCCTTGTGAGAAAGATTTCTCTCCAAAGCTCCTTGCAAACAACACACACAACAGCATGGAAATGCAGGAGCCTCTGGTCCCCAGGGAGGGGAGCTGCTGCCAGCTACTTTGGGAGGAGGAGTAGAACCTCGGTGGCCTGGGGGGAAATTTTGGACATGGATACCAGAGTAAGAGAAGTCACTGAATCTTTGGTCTTCATCTGCAGAATTGCAGCTCGGCTGACATGGGGTCAGAGAAACTCATCCATCCAATCCTGCCGGCCACTACCACTGAAATCCAGCTGTGCCTGCACAAGTCCCACAGCTCCATGGGAGCAGCCCCAGGACCTGCAGCACCTCTCTCGAGCAGAGGCACTTTACCCCAGGCTCATTCTCCACGTGTAAGCCAGCGATGGGGTGCCTGTTCCCCAAAACACAGAGACCACACTTGGGCCATGGGGAACGGGTCTTCCTCAAGGAAGCTGCTTTCTCCCATCACTTTGTGTTGCCCTGAGGTTTGCAGTTCTGATGTTTTCATTCTTTTGTAACTGGCTCTCACACATTCTCTGTAAACATAACCATGTTATTGTAACAGTAGCTTATTATTTACATTCTTTTCTCCTGGGCACAGAAGTTTGATGGACATTTCCTTTGACCAGTGTGATTGAGGGGTGGCGAAGCTGCTCCTCCAATCCACTGTGATTTCTGAGACACATATATAATAAAGATGGGCAGGGTCCGCCCGGCAGTTATTCCTTGCTCTCAACAGGTGTCCGTGTCCTTCTTTCGTGTCGTTATTGCGACAACCTTGACCTCAAAAACAGAAACGTACTTGAAGCAGACCTGGTCCTTCTGTAAAGTGTTACTCCTTTTTCCAGCTGAGCACAGCATTACAGGTCTAGAAGTATAAAGAGATAAGTAAGGATTGTAAGCCTCAAAAAAATTGTATAGTAGTGCCATCACCACTCTCTGGAGCGCACTGAGCAGAGCAGCTCCTGCGCATCCCTGTGCAGTCTCCAAAAGAGAGAAGCTCTGACTTCTCCTCCAGCTGGCAGTGTTGGAGTGGACCTGAATGTCTTTGCATTCTGAAATGGACAAACATGAAGCTGTAGTTGAAGATCCCCATTCCTGCAGGCAGAGTAGGCTTGGTCTCATTTGCTGATGACACGTCACTGGTTTGAGATCTGCTGGATGAGAAGCAGCACTGAGGGGATGCAGGGCAGCAAGAAGGTGGTGTGCTCATGACAGGGCAGCACATGGCTCTCTGCAGCACATTCACCATTAGATAACATAAAATCAGACTGAGTGTTAAGGCAAAGCCTGCAGACCAGCACAGAGGTTACGTGAGGACCTCTGCACTTGCTTCAGTTAACTCTGGCAGGGACATGCCATTATTTTTTAGCAAAGAAACTCCATTAAAAATAAATGACCCCTCAGTTCATGATGGCCTCTCAATTCCTGGGTATAAACATTGCTGGGAGGTGATGGAAGAACAAACCAAGCAACAAACTTGAAGCAACACTGATGGAAACTTTATCCCTGAAATTTGCCCTGAGCACAGCAGGAGTTACTGCTCAGTGTCCTACTTTTGAGAAGAGGTCAGGGAGTGTCTTCCCACACAATCCCACTCTTTCTACAGCAGTCATTAACAGCAATTCTCTTTGCCATAAAGAAAAAAATTGCATCTTTAGAGCCTCAGATCTAAACACTGTTCCAGAAGGTTTATCACAGTGTCTACTGATGGTGTGATTTTTTGAGCAACAGTGAAGGACTGGACTGTCCTTTCAATTTAACAGCAGCCTCCTAACAAGCAATTCCCTTCCCTTCCCTTCCCTTCCCTTCCCGTCCCT
>VZRZ01006126.1:401902-494460 GCA_013398175.1 Climacteris rufus
GGGGGATTGTGCCCCTCTGCCCCCTCAGGTCAGACCCCACCTGCAGAGCTGCCCCAGCCCTGGGCCCAGCACAGCAAGGAGCTGGAGCTGCTGCAGAGAGCCCAGAGGAGGCTCCAGGATGAGCAGAGAGATGGAGCAGCTCTGCTGGGAGGAAAGGCTGGGACAGCTGGGATTGTTCAGCCTGGAGAGGAGAAGCTTTGGGGTGACCTCACTGTGGCCTTGCAAAGCCTGAAGGGGCCAACAGGAAAGACAGAGAGACCATTGACAAGGGCCTGAAGTGACAGGACAAGGGGGAATGGCTTCCCACTGTCAGAGGGCAGGGTTAGATGGGATTTTGGAAATAAATTCTTCCCTGTGAGGGTAGTAAGGCCCTGGCACAGGGTGCCCAGAGAAGTTGTGTCTGCCCCATCCCTGGAAGTGTCCAAGGCCAGGTTGGATGGGGCTTGGAGGAACCTGGGATAGTGGAAGGTGTCCCTGCCCATGACAAGGGGTGGAGCTGGATGGGCTTTAAAGTCCCTTTCAACCCAAACCATGCTGTAATTCTACAATTCTACAATTTGTGTCTATATGTGTTCAGTGGGATCCAGCCTTTGACAGTCAGTGCCTTGTTTCTCCTGGGGAAAAAATGAAAAAATCCCATCAGAAAACAGGACTTGCCTGAAATCAAAATATCTGCAGAGCAGGCTCTGTATGAGTAACTCCTTCCTGCAGGAAAACTGAAGCTTTTTGTTTCATGCTGGACTAAGAGATGCTTCCAGCCAGTACAGGAGCACTGAACACACACCATAGTGTCAGTGTGCCAATGCAGCAAGAGATAATGGAATTTGTGTAAGATCTTTGTGTGGTCACAAGTTTCAATATTCTGAATTTTCCTGGTGTGTACCCAGTGAAAATCCTCTCAGGATGGAGGCTATGGACAGGTTGAGCTGGGTAAGGCTGAGCTCGATAAGGCTGGGCTGGGTAAGGCTGGTCTGGGGAAGGCTGAGCTGGATAAGGCTGAGCTGGGTGAGTCTGGGCTGGGTCACGTTGGGCTGGGTCACGTTGGGCTGGGTCACGTTGGGCTGGGCAGCAGCAGCACAAACTCACTGTTGTTCACCTCCTGCCATCACAGGCCATGCACCAAAGGCCTGACACTGCCTACAGACAGAGCCAGCCCACAACCCTGATGTATCATTTCATTGTTAAAACAAGCTGCCACCACGGACAGTCCCGAGCAGGTCAAAAAGCCCGATCTTGGCCTCTTCACAAAGACAGACTTGATCAGGGGAAGTCTTTAATATGAGTTTCATCCAACACCCAAGCAAGGGCTGACAGCTGGACCTTTGACACTGGACATGATTGCACATGTTTTGGTGAACACAATGCTAGTTTCTTGCCCCAAAGTGGTTTTTGATTCACTTGACAACTGTGTGGGTTAAGGACTGTAGTGGTTTGTCCCTCTGACCCGCACCAATGCACCTCAGGAATGATCCACCATCATTTAGTGATTGTATGAGCCAAATCCCACAGTGACAGCCTGTAAATATGTGGTCCTTAGTGCTCAGGTCTCATTCATCCTGGTATAAAATCAGGACTACATTAATTTTTAAAAGTGCCAGGCTATCAGAGCAGGGAGCAGAAGCTGATCCCCTCAGCCTCCATTTCTGACACCCAGCTCATGTCTCAGACACTCCCACTGCTTCTAGGACATTCTGGTGAGTTTACAGGAGAAGGACTGGAGTCTTTTACTCATGGTCTGCCCCTTTTGTGCAGACCAAACCAGGTCAGGAATTACTGGAAGCCACCATTGGAAGACACAAAAGGTGAGTGCTGGTGCATAGAGCCCAAGATCACAATGTTTCGAGTCTTTGTCCAGAAGTCTCACCTCCCTCTGCCTAGGGTGCTTCTGTGCTCACCCCTTTGCTGCTCTGGAATCTCATCCAACAGCCACATCACCCCAGCCAACATTTCACAACCCGCAGAGCAATTACTTACCCACAAGCATCAGCTCTGAACTGATGACCACACATTAATTGTTCACTACTATTTTGCAGCTGCTGACCCATAAGCTGAGTGCTCCATCCAGGCATGAGGAGGCCAGCAAGATGGTCAGAGGGATGGAGCTCCTCTCCTATGAGGAAAGGCTTGGAGAATTGGGATTGTTCAGTCTGGAGAAGACAAGGCTCCAGGGTGACCTAATTGCAGCCTTGTGGTGTCTGAAGGGAGCCCAAAAGAAAGGTGGAGAGAGACTATTGACCAGGGCCTGGAGTGACAAGGCAAGAGGGAATGGCTTCACAGTGAATGAGGACAGCATTAGATGGGATATTGAGAAGGAATTCTTCCCTGTGAGGGTGGGGAGGCCCTGGCACAGGGTGCCCAGAGAAGCTGTGGCTGCCCCATTCCTGGAAGTGTCCAAGGCCAGGCTGGATGGGATTTGGAGCAACTCAGAAACGTGTCACTGCCCATGGCAGGGGTTTGGAATGAAATGATCCCTTTCCAACCCAAAACATCTTGTAATTCTATGATTCCAGGACTCTGGACTAGTCCAGAAGACCAGCACTCCACCATGACAACAGGGACTGGGATCTACCTGCAACCTCTGCCTTTCAGACCCCCTTTTCATTTCCCAGCCAGGCTTTTAGGATTCCCTTCAGAAGGGTCTAAACCTGATCACTTTGTCACAATCTGTGCTCCTGAGAGCTGTATGAATGTTAGGTCCCTGGGTCAAGTTACCATGGGCAAGCACTATTCCACCAGCTTCTGCCTTCCACACTGAAGGAGTTAAGCAGAATTTACATCATTTTTAACTTATATTACTCACTTGTATTGAATTATTCTTGGATCAGATATTAAATGGAGATTTTCCATATAATGTCTGTCACAGATGGAAAAAACCCCATCATCTATGGATGAGTGTAATCCATTCATTGGTTTACGGATACAGCCCTCTCCAGGGATTGTCAGAAATAAACACGATGTCCCTGTTTGCTGGATTTTTGCATTTGGATTGCTGAGCTAGCTGAAAAAATGTGTGAAATCGCATGAAAGCCGACAGCTCCCTATTGACTCGGCATACGAACAAGCTCCCATGTGTTATTTATTCCAGCAAGCCCATGGACTGTGGTGTGTACATGAAATCCAAGCCCACTCTGAAATTCGAGGGGATAATAATCAATAATGCTTTGTTTGGAACGCAGCTTTCATCTGCAGAGCACGGAGCGGTGGCAGGGAGCTGGGGGGAGAGGGAGGGGCAGATGTACAGACCCTCACTCAAAAGCCAGAGCTGGAACCAGTCCCTGCAGCCCGGCAAACCCCAGGGACAAGCCGCCTGCTGACAAGGCACCTTTGGCATCTCAGACATGCTAAATACATGGGGTTTTTTTTCTTTTTTTGTTTGCTTGTTTTTTAAGGAAACAGTCTATGCCAAAGCACCTATCTAGTTACCTGCTGGGCTGTACTGCAGTGGTTAAGAACTACTTGTTCTTTTGGGAATTCCTGGGAGGAATTAGGGATATCAATATATCCAAAGCAAGGGTACAGCAAGATGGGAAAAGCCAAGCCTATTTTCACCCCTTGCTTTGATTCCTGAACATGGGCTTTGCTGTAGCATTCTCTTCCCAGGCTGGTGACACCGTGTCCCCACGTGTCACCGTGAGCAGGCTCACCTTGCTCCCTCAGAAGTGCTGCCTCGTGCTGAGCTGGTGGCACAGCTCCAGGACAGCATCACCCTCACCACACAGCTACCACTCACTCGGGGATAATTAGTATTTCCCCCATCTGCTAGATGAGCTTGGGGAGGGGAGGTAGGGGAGCGCTGCCAGGGTGTGCTTAACTCTTCCATCTTCAGGCGTTTTGCTGCTGCTCCCAAATCCCAGGCTGGTAGCAAACCCAGCTGGAGACTGAGAAGGTCTGGCAAAGGTGAACACATCCTGCCTCCCACCTGTGCCACTAAAGGGCTGTGGGAATGGGAAGAGTCTGTCCAGCTCCTGTGGGGGTCACCACCAAATCCCTGCGATGCCCTGTGTGTGTCAAAACACCCACTGTTGTGCCCACCATGGTCAGCCTTCAGGTGAGATTTGGGATCCTCAGCTGGAAGCCCCCTCCCCACCCAGCCCCTCCAGCCAGCCCCAGCCAAGGTGGGGGCCACCATGCACAGGACAGAATCCTGTGGGCACCACTTGGAACCAGGCACTTGCATCTAGGAGACAAAGGAGGATGCTAACAACTGCAGCCGAAAGGCAGATGCAGGATTAGTGCTGCTCCCAGCAGCAGATTCCTTTCCTGCATTAAAGTCAACACATCACCCAACACTTACTTCCCACCTTCCCTTGGGTGGCCATAGAGTTCCCTTTCTAAGGTTAATACCTTCTCCTCCCCCAACACCCCAAAAGAAACAGGATATTTCCTAGCTAATTTGTATGTGTCTAATTTTCATATCAACAAAGCAAAGTCATGATCTGAGGCTTTTTCAGCTTTGCTTTCTCTTTTACCACATTCCTGCTCTTGCTGAGTCCATTTCCATTCCTCTGCTCCTTTCCCAGATTTCAGTATCCACAGGTTTCTGGGTTAGCAACAAAATAGTACAGGCTGGAACCTGTACAGATTACTTTTTTATTAATTATTTTTATTTTCTTGCTTGGAAAACCTTTTCCCCTCTCTTTCACCCTCCCTGCCAGGGAGTTCAAAGGGACATGTTCGCAAACACGGGCAGGGCAGCTCTCTCCACACCCACACTTGCCACCTTGAGGGAGGGAGCGGCATGAAAACTCGCTGGTGAACATTTGTGCAAATATTCATTTGGCATCTGCTAATGTCAAGTCTGGCTGGATTGGGGCTCGGAGCTGCAGAAAAGCATAAATGAGTCAGGCAGACAGCAAAAGCAGAACTCTTCGTTATGCAAACAGGAGCTCTCACAGCAGCTCTTGTGCACAGAGAAGGGCCTCCTGCTCCGCATCATTTCTGTGGTGCTTTGTCCTGCCTTTAGTTACTGTGACTATTCTCATGCACAGACCCTGGTGTGCTAAATGCTGGACAAACCTCCAGCCCCAAGAAGCAGGCCTCAATAAACCCCAGTCCAACAGGGAGAGCCTGGCAGCCATGCACAATCAGTATCTGCTCCGGAATGGGGCTGCTCTTGCCCCATCCTTGAGGCTGCTCTGATTTATTGCTATTATTGCCACATAATCCTGCACAGGACCGAGTATCTAGGAGATACACAGAGCTCCATGAGCCTTTGGTCCTGCCAGTTCCCTGGCTATGGCAGATGAAGCACAACCACTCTTCTTTGCTTCTAGAGCAGGTATCAAGGGAGGGCTCCCTGCCAGCACAAGCAAAACATTCAAACTGCAAATTACCCATTCGCCCAACATTAATGGGGCAGCCACAGCCAGGTCGTGTGGCTCATTAACAAAGTGTCCACAGGTAAAAACAGACCCAGGCCTAGATACAGGGGACAATCTAAAAGGCTGGAGTCAGTTCCTACTCATTTACATGGTGACAAACCTTCCGCTCATGTCAGTGAGACCTCGTGGAGCACAGTTGAGCTCCCACAGCCACGGGAGGGTTTTCACTGCAGAAACTTTATTCCTTTCATGTAAATTCAACAGCACCAGTGCAGTGGCTCATGGACCACACAATATAATTTACTAGTAAATTAAACAGGAGCAGTACTGCTTCCTGGAAGCAAAGCCTCCAGCGCAGAGAGCACGGGATCCTGGGAAGGGGGTTCCCCTTGTTCTGGGGGTTCAGGTACAAACTGGTCAGAAACTGTTCAATGGCAAAAGCTGGACTGGCCATGTGAACACAGCCCTGATTCACCCTACAGCTGACCTCCCTTGTGCCCTACTCTGGCTTCCTGCTGCCCTGCCATGGGTGACACAGCACTGGGGGTAGGAGGAGACGTCCTGGCACTGCACTGTTAACCTCGGGATAATTCAGCACTGCCATTTCAAAACTTATGAACTGAATAATCAATGTCAGAGATGGCTGGAAATCTCCACAAGTTTACAGATAAGCAAAAATTTTGTATTGAAGGAAACCTGTACTTTTGTCTAAACAGAAAACCTGGGACCTGAAATGCATTATTTTCCCATTTCAATATTTCTAGACTTTGTTTCTAGGCTGGAAAAAGACAAAGAACATTGTATGTAAAAAAAAAAAAAAACAAACTGATTAAAAAAATCCTTTAGATGTATTTTTCAAGGCAAAAAGGACAAAATTCCCAGTCATATTTCACCACACCCCTAGCTGATTCCTGATTTAATGTTTAGTCCTTGTTTAATCAATCTAGTTCAACTCCAGATTCAGCATGGCTTTGGTGAAGGTGTCCCCTGAGGTGGTGCCAGGACCAGGCACAAGTGAGGGTGCCTCTGTGTGCCCCAGGCTGGTGGTCACTGGGTGCATGGTGAGTGAGGGCACTGACTGCAGCAGAAAGGGCTTCTGGCTCTCCCAGCAGCTCCTACTGAGCCTGGTTCCCTCTCCATTCCTTTGAATGGCTCCACACTGGAGGGCAGGGTTAGATGGGATACTGAGAAGAAATTCTTCCCTGTGAGGGTGCTGAAGCCCTGGCACAGGGTGCCCAGAGAAGCTGTGGGTGCCCCATCCCTGGAAGTGTCCCAGGCCAGGCTGGATGGGGCTTGGAGGACCCTGGGATAGTGGAAGGTGTCCCTGCCCATGGCAGGGATGGCACTGGATGGGTTTTAAGGTTCCTTCCAACATGAACCAGTCTGTGGTTGACACATTCCAGATAAGCTCTGGGATAAAATCTGAGCTCCTCGAGGGTGGTATCGTGTAGGTGTAGGTGCAGGTGAAGGTATAGCTATAGGTAAAGGTTTAGGTGCAGGTGAAGGTTTAGGTGAAGGTGAAGGTGAAGGTAGTGAAGGTGAAGGTGAAGGTGAAGGTGAAGGTGAAGGTGAAGGTGAAGGTGAAGGTGAAGGTGAAGGTGAAGGTGAAGGTGAAGGTGCCCAGCCAGGAGCAAAGACTCATTGCTTAATGATGCAAACAGCTCATGAGTCCATGGAGCAGGACAGGCAGGTGAGCCAGGTCTCCTGCTTTCACCCACCTGAGCATCGATCCCTGGGTTCCTCACCAGCATCCCTCCCCACTCCAAGAGCTTCAACCCAAAGCAGCAAGGTCTTGGATTCCTGGGTTTCACTGAAAACATTGGGGGGATACATCTGAATTCCTCCTCATCAGCCTAAAGACTTCTTTATTATTTATGACTGGGAACGATTCCCACCAGAAATGTGTAGCTGGTTAGAATTTAAATGTTTGTTCTAACTCGGGAAACTTCCAGGAAGGTCTAATAGTAAACACAACAATGTGCCCACAAGTTACAAACCAGGGATCCTGTTTGTTTAATTCATTTACCCAGAAAAATAATGAATACAAAACTGATGGTGGTTTTAGTTTGTTCCCTAAAACAATGTTATCAGTACATGCCCTCAGTGCATTTTTACTGCAATTATAAAGGTTTTTCCAGCTGGAAAGGGAATCAGATTAACTTTTTACCTAATGACCATTTAATGTCAGATAAAAGGTTTAAAGGAAAGGATTAAGTACCACTTTCAACAGAGATGGTGGGAGATAATTGACTCAATTTACCCCTCATATCAGTGCAGGACACCTGGACTCATGTGTTTGAAATACAGCAGAGCAGCAGAGGGCCCCCACCAGGTCCCCATGCAAGTGGGTGCTCACATTTTCCACTCCATCATCCCAGCACATCCAGCATCTCTAGCAGGTGTCCCTGTGAGCTCCAGGAAGATGCAGTTCCTGATCTGGATCAAGCAACACTTATAAAACAGCAGAGAAGTTGCATGACAGATGTGAAACTGATAATAAACCCTAAAAAGCAGATAATTAAACAAAATGCTCCAGTTCAGATATTTGCCAGCAGACAGAGGCACAGCCCTTCCCTGATTCTCTAACCTCCAGCCACAGTCACATTTTCACTTGCATCCACAACCACTTCTCTGGAAATCAAATGACTTTTGCTAATCTTTCATCTCTGCATACTCCTTTGATCCATTTTTGCCACCATTTTCAAGGACTTGGGGTAATTTCTCCTGGAGTCATGATTTTCTGACCTCTTTGAGCAGGACAGACTCAGTCAGCAGGGCTGCTTCAGGTGTCCCTGGTCCCCTCTGCTCACTGCCAAACTTACCCTGGAGCTCTTTCTCTGTGTCCCAGGGGACAGCATGGCCCTTTTCCCTCTGGCTGCTTTGATTGCTCTTCTGGTGTAGGAACCACTTGGCTTGGCTGGAAAGGTGTTTAATGAAGCACAAACTGTAAGGTATTCACTCCATCACTGCTCCCAGCTCCCTTGCTACACGAAGTCACATCAATTTACATGTCAGGAATTCCACCCAAGGGCAGGGTTTTGGTTTATTTGCCAAGTCAGTCGCTTCCTGAAGGTGATCCCTGCCTCCTGCTTGTTCCATGCTTGTGGAGAGTGATGTCCCGGGACAGAGAAGGCCTTTGCCAGCCCTGTGGCTGAGATGGTGGCTGTTGGTCCCACCACCCAGCAGAGCCACTCTCTGTTTGGAGGAGCCACCTGGAAAGACTGAGGGTCTGCCTTCATTGTCTTCCCTCAGGAGCATGCCATGATCTCGGTTCACACCTTGCAGAGGTACGAAGCAAACATCCAGCCCTGAGTCACTTGGCTGCTGCAGCAGATTGTAGATTAGGGCATCTTGGGCCGGGTTCAGACCACCCACGGCAGCGTCTGCCGGCAGCACCCACAGCTGGGCCCACAACCAGGCTGCCCAGCCCAGCCCAGCCCACTCCCTCTCCTGGAGAAGACACCCAGCCACTCTGCAGGGCCTCAGAGCTTTCAGAGCCAGCCTGCCTCCCACCCAGCAGCTATTTTTGATGCTCCACAGCAAATCTTGCCATGTAGCCATTTAAACCCCTGTAGCAAAGGGCCTGCTATGTGCATGGATCTTGTCCTGAAAATACAGGAGAAATCTGGCTTCAAATGCCAAATGGAAGGGACTTGAACACCCAAATCCCCCAGGCAACAAAAGATCTCAGCCCAAATGTATGTGAGGAGCTTGTACAATCAGGCTGTGAAACACAGAGGGCAAAACTTGCCATGTTCAAGATCAGACGAGTAATTCCAACTTCTCCACTTCCGTAGTGGGACCACTTGTGCTTAATTGTCTGGCTGGTTAATGTGAAAGGCAGCGAGGGCTGGAGAAGGTCTGGGTGACCCTGTGAAGAGGTAGGACAGTTCTCCTCTGCAACTCCATACAACACATGGTCACACAACCCTGCCACATCCCACACTGGCAGTCTCAATGGTGAGCAAATGGGATGGTCCCTTTGCAGTGAAGGAAGAACTTTGGGATCCAAAAAGCATCAAGAGAAAGGCAGGGAAGGGTTTGCAGCCAGGGTGGCTGCCACATGGGCAAAGTCTCCTTGGGAAGAGGTGCCTGTGGAACTTCTTGTGGGAATGAAAACGTAACAGGCAGGATGGACTCTACGAGTGTCCTACAAGGCCATCATGGAGCTCCTTCAGCCAGCACAGAGGTGTGAGAATGACAGGCCTGTGTGACAAAGGACACGGTAAGGACACCTGAAGTTATTTCATTCTTACTTTATAGTATTTAACATGGACGAAACAAGATTGAACCACAATGGCTTTCACTGGGTGGGATGGGTGAAGCACCAGTCTGTAAGGGGTATACTGGCCCAACACCCTGCCTTGTGAGGCTGGTCTCCAGGCTCCCATTGTCTGATCCCAAAGCTTAATTTCCATGCTATATGTTAATTTTCCCCAAGTCAAGAACCACTCTCTTTCAGCAGTTTTGACGTTTGCTGCCTTTCATTGAATTTCTCTGTGTTGGGAGAGCAGGTGAGTGGGAGATCCCAATTTACTTTCTCTGCAGTCTAGACTATTCATTACTTTCCTGTCTCTAAATGAAGCAGGCACAGTCCTTTCAATACCTACATAAAGCATTCCCTCACCAGGCCTCTAAGTATTTTCATTGTCAGCCTTTGAACACTTATTATTTCCCCTATATCCCCTTTTGAGATCAGATATCCAGAGAGAAGCCTGGCGTGTTAGCAAGGGTCTCCTCTGGACCTATGCTGTGAGCAGACAGGCTTTAGGGAATATTTTACATCCTTCTCTTTAACCATCCTCATACTTTGTTTTACTTTCACAACAGCAGAAAGGAAAAAAGACCCCAGAGTAGCTGTGATTTGGCTTGTTTTGTGAGCATAAATGATTACAATTAATGTGGAACCCGACAGAGTGCATGCGTAGCTTGAATTATTCCTTGCCATGCCTTGCCTTGCAGTTATCAGGGGTGAATTTTATCTGCCATTGTGCTGCCCATTCACCTAGCTTTGTGTGGTCTGACAATATCTCAACCCAAGGTGGTATATGGTTGCAGGCACTGCCGCTCTCGTTATTTACAATGGCTAATTAAGATCCTGCTACAACCTTCATCCCACCCTTAATTCTTATGAAGCAGCCAACAAAAGGTTTTGATTTCCTTTTTGGCTGGAAGACCTTTTGGCTTCTGCAAAAAGGGGATTAAGAATGAAAGCACATAAAGGTATGTGCACAATCACAAAGTCATAACAGCTCTCCCAGTGCAGTCTCCCAGGAATGAAACGCAGCATTAGCAAGAAGGGCTAATTGGGACCGGTTTAAAGAGTGCACATTGTGTAGCTGAGTCCGGTAACACTTTTGATCAGGCAGACAACACAGCCACAAATTGCTTTCTTCCCCCTCCAAAATATCTGACCCTGCAGGAAACGGTGTTTTACCTTTCCCAAGGAATGCAGACAGACAGGCAGGCAGACGGATGGTGCACACGAGCTGCGTGAGCACCGTGGGTTGCACCAGCTGCTCTGCAGGGCACAGCCTAGACAAACCCAGCTCTCTGCCAGATCTGGGCAGATGCAGGGTCCCTGTCCCTCACCCTCGGGGTCCCTGAAGGCTTGTGCTGGCTCTGACGGTGTTTGCCAATGCCACTGTCACGGCAAGTTTAGGATCAGAGGGAGTAATCCATAAACAACTCAGCCAGACTTTCTCCTCAGACACTGTTTAGGTACTGCTGTCAGCTTTGGGTTTTGAAGCAATTGCTCTCCATCACCTCTTTGTCTTCCATGGACGTGGGTGCAGATCCCTGGTCTCAGGTTGTCTCCAGAGAGTGTCCCCACTGCACACCTTGCTCCAGAGACTCCCCATTGCACACTTTGCTCCATAGGGAGCAGCCCTCAGCCCTCCCTGCTGCCTTGTCCCCCCATGGGCAGGCACCCCTTGAAGGCTCTCCCACAAGATGGGATGTTGTGGTCCCCAGAGCCCACTCCCAGCCCAAAGGCCTCCCCTCTTAGTCCCTGCATCACTGAGCCAGCTCTGCAAGTCAAGCCTGGGAATCTGGTTCGTTAGCTCTTGGCAATGCCATCCCCCCAAATGTCATGGCATGCAGAAATCTATGAAAACCAGAGGCCCAAGACATGTGTTTTTGTTTGTTTGCATGTGCCAACATTTCCAATGGCTCAGAAATGTGTGCCTGTGAAGGCTGTATGTGTGTTATTCATTTAGGATTATTTTCAGTCCTTATAATAGGAGGCTCATTTTATCCTTTTGAAAGCTCTCAAGCAGAGATGATCGCAGCCCGAAAGCCTGCCATGGCAGTAAACAACATCTAAGCTCCACATAGCTGTCTCTCCTTGGAAAATAGTCCCAAGAAGGAGTGGAAGGGTTTTCACTCTGTGCTCATGTCAGATACATAGATAAAGAGGCAGCTCATTTCTCTAGGCTCCTTTGTAAACCCCAGCCAAGATTTTTACGTTCTGATTCATGCAAATCCGATCATCTGATCAAAGTAACATGTGCTACCTCCCAGGAACTCGTGCACCGCTGGCTGGGGCATGGCCCATCGCACACCATCGCCTTCCCTCTGGTTCCTGATGCCGCTTCCCCCGGCCTGGCACACAAATGCCCCTGGCAGAAGGTGGCTCCAGGCCCATGCCATGGTCTCCTCCCAGCTGGCCATGGTGGGCTTTGCTCCCAGCCAGCTCCAAGCCAGCCACGAGGGGCTGCTCCCAGATGACTGCACAGCTTCATAACACATTGGAAAAACCTTTCCCTGCTATGTTGCTGCTCCACCCTGCCAGAATTTCTGATGGCAGATCTATCTTGGGCACTGATGGTGGTATACCCCAAAATGGGCATGCATCTCTGGATCTCCAGGCTGGGAAGTTTTGGGGTGAAATTTCCCAATTACAAATTTCTCCCATGATGACCGTAGCTCATTGCATTTATTTGGAATATAAGCAGGTTCAGAACTTCCTCTTCTGGAGGAAAAAAATGGCCCTTCCAAAACATGGACTGCATAAACCAGTGAAAACACATCCCAAGAGAGGAAGAAGCCCTCAGCTGGGAAGGGGAATGTCAGCATCACCTGCAGTGCTTCCCCCAGCTGGGTCATGCTGTCCTGCATCCAGGACATCCCTCAAAACACACCACGAACCTCAGGATGCCTGTGCTGCTTAACCGAGGAGGAAACTCCCATTAGAGGCTTTGGTGCGGTTACGTCTTCTGTTATTCCTGGCCACTGCGGTTGTTTTTTTCAAAACAAAGGCAGTGTTTTCTATCCTTTAGGCCTGACCAGACCAATTCATCTCTCTTTAGATGGGTTTGATGTGGCTTGGGAAACTCAATCGGTTGTTTTCCAAGACCAGCACAACTCAGTTACACTTCATGTGGCTCAGCCACGGGTCCTCCAGCCTGGCAGCCACTGGGGATGTGCAGACAGCTACCCTTTAGTCTGCTCCAGAACTGGGAATCAGCCCTTGCCCAGGCAGGTGTCAGCCACCTTCACGCTGCAGTGTTTGGACTAAACTTTCCATAACTTTTTCAGCAGAAACAAGTCCCACCCACAATAAACATGGTCAGGGACTAGTCACCACCAGCCCAGAGGTCACAACTTGGCTTCTCTGCATCAGTAACCACTAAATTCACAGATCTTGATGGCCGTGGAGGCCCCAGTATGTGCCAGACATTGTTGAGGGACAGGCACTCTGCAGGGGATGCTCACAGTGCAGATCTCCTTAACACAGGTGTTGCAATCTTAAAATGCCACAGGAGAAAGGAAGCAGTGTTCTGGGATTTGTTCCCATCAGCCAGCATTCAGCCTCTGATAAAAGGGGAAGGGGACAGAAGGAGGGCAGCAGAAATGGGTAGGAGATGGCCAACCCAGAGAAGGTTTGGGCCCTGCACCCATCAGTGGGCTCTGGGAAAGGTTCCATCCAGGGCCTCAGCCAGTGGAGCAAGGCAGCATTTGCTAAAGAAACAGCAAACTGTCATAGAATTGAAGTTTCAGTGGGAAGTTCAAATCAGTTTTAATTGATAAATAGACAGGGCAGACATTTTTACACATCAAGTAATTTCAAGTAATTGTTTTTTTGTTTTTAAAGTGAAGCTTCTAAGCTTCTATTTATCTTTTTCTCCCTGTTAAATCACATATATTTAAACAAATTAAAGAAATCTTTAATAGGGTGAATAAAATGTCTCTGGTAAACCCAAATCACTCCACTCAGTACTTTGTCTCACTTAAAAAGAAAAAATAGGAAAAGTTTCAGTTTGACCTGGTTTTTCCTCCCCAATTTTTCAGCTCACACTGTTGGAAATAACAGAGTCTACATAGGTTACATCATTTGTGAGGAATCTCCTCTCATCTGTCTCCAAATGAATAACAACAAACATTCAAAAAATAATTGAAGTTTTATATATATCCCTTGGCCATTCAGGTGGTATGGCTGGCACGAGACATAGGCACTTTAAACAGCTGTTGTGAATCTTAAGTATAAACTTCCACCCTTTGGCACACCACCAGGAAATTATGCATAGGAATATACCTGCTCTCCCTTGCAGCAGACACAAACCACGATGTTTAATGCCTTGAGAGTGGATGGCAGAGCAAAGCTGTTTTCCTGGGGGACACCCCTGCCTTGTGTGACCCTTCCCGCTCTGTTGGAGGAGCAAGACTGAATTGGGCTCTGGCCTGGGGGGATGCATCCTGCATCCTCCTGCATCAGCAGATACTTGCCTTGTACAGTAATCCAGTGCCCTAAAAAAGAAAAACCACTACTACACACACACACAGATATTCCAACCTTATTTCTCAAAGGTGTGCACGGTAACACAGAATGCTCTGGGAGCCAAAGTAACCCATTTGTTCTGTTATCCAACCTGTCCCTCCTAGGGCTGACTCTAATTTTTCAGTCAGACCTTTCTTGGTGGACAAACTATGATAGACAACACAAAGACCATCTTCTCCAGCTGGAGTCCAAAGTCCTATCTGAAATCTCATTCCACTGATTTTGTGAAAGTAGGGAAATTGCTCAGAGAATCAAGGAAAGCTGATGGACATGCACCCAGCACATGGTGGTAGAACACCACCCAGAGGGTTACACATGTGCCTGTCAAGCCTTGCTCCCAGAGCTGGTGTAGGTGCTTGTTAGCTTAAGCCAGACCTAACTTCCACTTTGCCACATTTCTGTGAGCCCAGGTAAATAAGCTACTGCAAAGACCAAGGTGGTCCAAGGCAGTGCAGAAGGCAGGACTGAGCTGAGCTCAGGCCTCATGGTGCTTTCCAGGGTCCTCCCCAAGCTCTGCTCTGCTCCAGCATGCACCTACAGACACACAGAGCTCACAGTCGTGAGAGCATCCAGTTCAGTACACCACGGCCCTAACTCCAGAAGGCAAGGACATAGAAACTGGGTCTTCTTCCCGCTGAAGTACTTGGCCAGCACTCCTTCCCAAAATTTCATTATTTTTGACCCTGACTACTTCCTTCTGACGTGTCCTGCCTTATGACATTTGTTGGAGGATGTATTCCAGAAGCTGTTGTAATTATAACTGCACAAATAGCACACATGCTGATGTGTAAGAGATGTAGTTGAAGGGATCAATTCGCATCATAGGTAGGCTACACCTGGGCAGGGGCAATGACCCCCCACTTGCAGAAGGGCAGAGATAAATCTACAAACAGGATTGTGGAAGAGGCTGTCCTGCTGCTTCACATCGGCAAAAAGTTCATGCAAACTGTCAGCCTGTGAACCGGCACCATGGGGATGATCTTGAGCTAAAGACTGCAAGGACAGCACAAGAAAACAAACACAAATTTCCTGTGCTAGTGCCCCCAAAGGGAATGTTGCCAAAAGGCAGCTGTTGGCCAAGAGGGGTGGATCAGGCTCCATTGGGGCACCCCAAGGTGGAGCCTGCCATGGCACCTGCATTTGTATCAGCAAGGCAGACACAGAACAGAACAAAACTACTCTGCTGTCGAGCAGGAAAAGCCACACCAGCTTCAGGACTCCAGCTGCTGAGATGTCAACCTGGTGAACTGCTCCCACCCACTGACAGTTCTGTACTCCAGGGAAAGGTGGCAGGGAGCTGGAAAACATCCTGCACAAGAACCAGGACACTCTCTGTCTTCTTGGCCAGTGGTAAACCCCAGGCAGGGCACAACACCACCATGGTGAAGGGTTTGCCCTACTTGGACTAGACACAGCCTAGCTGAGCTTTGACCACTGACCCTTCACCATCACAGGGAAAGCACAGGAGGTCCACTACCCAGAAGGTCTCACCAAACAGCCCTGGTTTGTGCAACACACTCAAAAAAACTTCCTTGGGCCCACAAAGTTTCCCTTCTGGGCAAGACACACATCTCAGTGTGCTCAGCAGCTCTTGCACCTGGCTTCATGACAAAGCCAACCACCGTGTTATCAGATAGTGTGTCTATCTGATCTCAGCTACAGAAACATTGTGACAAATCCAGCAGTATTTCTGACACAGTAACTCCAATATGCTTTTATTAAACCCAATTAAGTAGTGTTAAATTGTGCCCATTCACAGCTCCACACACATTAATGACACCAGTTGTTTCAAGCCGTTCCGCTAGAGTTAAACCCCTCACTCTTGAGGTGATTCCCACAATAGCAATTAAATCCTCATTAACAATGTTCAAATATAAAGTAAATAAAATATAACAGCCTACATGGGAAATATAAGCTCATATTCAGGGAGACTGAAGACCTCCTGAAAGGAAAAAATGAGGTTACACACCACAGATAAGCTTCTTCAGGCTGGAGGTCAGCAGAGGGACCTGTCCAGCAGGGCTGTTGACAACCACTTACAACCAACCCCTGGCCTGACACCGAGCCCCACCCAGGGCAGGAGCACCATGAGCCCAGTGGCCAGAAGCATAGGGCTGTCCAGTGCTGGGCACAGGATGGATTTCCCCTATTTCTGTTTATTCCTTGAATGTCTCCCTCCCAGAGCATCTTATTGTCCAACGTGAAGGTGCTCTGAAGGGAACCAGTGTGAATTCTTCTCATCTTTGACTCTGTTTTTGTTGTTGTTAATAAAGCCTGAAGAGCAGATGTTCAAACACAAATACTTAATGTGCACCAGCCTCACCCAACAAATCCCTCCAACGGCACCTAATCTAGGTGAGCATCACATCCCACCACACTGACTTTCCACAACCTGAGGAACCTGTCCCAATGCTGTCCAGAAAATACTCTTGTAAACCAATGACATGAGTGCCAGAGGCCCCAGCTACCAATTACATGGCACTTCAATCCCACATGCCAATCTCCAAACACAACTGGCATTGTGGGACAGGGAGAAGGTCCTCCCTGGTCCCCCCCCTTCCTCTCAGCCTGAGAGGAAAGGAAGTCCCTTCTGCCCAGACTTCTCCAGCATTCACTGCCCCTGCCCCTTCAAATTTCTCCAACAAAAAACAAAGCCTGTCATTCTGACAGTGAAACCCTTAGGACCATGGGCCATGGCAATATTACAAGGAGAAAAAAGGAGTCCATAAAACCTTTGTCACTCTGGAAATCAACTGGGTTTGTCCTCTTGGAGGTACTAACACAGCAAATCTCCAGCCACTCCCAATCCTCCACCCCCAGCACTCCTCTGAACTTTCCCCAAATCTTTCCCACATGAATCAATCTGAAGACAAAGTTGGCAAAGCCTTCCAGCCCCCACCAACCAATTTCACCACCGTGCTAACAGGTCCCACTTCTGTGCTTATCTCCAGGTGCACCACAAGAGCATCTCCCAGTAATCCACTGGGAGAGGGCCTGTGAGTGACCTCCTGTGCTTAGCTGAGGTGAGGCATCACCTGCACAGCTGCCCAGCTTCTCCTGGAGCAGCATGGAGTGACCCTGCTTAGCACTGCTCATTTTTCTCTAGGTTTCAAGGTTTGGAGATTGGTTCAGATAAGCATCCTCAAGCTTGCATGCTTATCTGCACCATCTCCCAAACAGCTTTGATCTGCAGGATTTGGCTGCAGCTCTCAAAGTTATCTTGGGAAAGCTTGTTCTGGGTAGAGTCATTCTCCTGATTAACAAGAAAAAGCTTTCTTAGTGGCTTTGAGCATTTCCAGCCCTGGCTGTAACCAGGGAGTGTAGCCATGTCTGCGCACAGAAAGAAGAAAAAAGCCAAGTGAGCTTCTCCTTAAAACTTTACTTGGGCTCAGTTGACATTCCAGCTAAGATCTGAGGTCAGTTATTTCATCCTGCTTCTTTTCTCTACTTTCTGTTTGTGGGACAGTTTACACCACCCATGTCCTATGAAGAATTCCTGAAGGAAAGCTGGCTGGACTGACATGGGAAGCACGTCACTGGAAGAACCAGGCAGGACAAGGGAGAAGCTTTTGTCCGGTCGAGGGCAATTTTTAAAAGGCACAATATTGAATTAAACAGCTGAAACAGACAGCCCCTCTAAAACCTCTAATGAAGGAAACACCAGCCATATGTAAGTACGTGTTAATGGAGTCAGATGCTCATTTTCCAGTTTACTTTCTGCTTGGCCAAAGCTTTAGGAAATATTTGTTGGACTGAAAAGTATCAAATGTGCTGCTCTTGAAAAACACCAGCGTGGATCCCCTCACACTCAGCCCACCATCACCCCACACAAGACTCTTCCTTGTGAGAACTGCCAGGGAGGAAGATGGTATTAAGGAACAGGAGGAACTACAGAATTAGCAATGAAGTTTATAGTGGAGAAACTACCCCGAACATATCCTGCTGGCCTCGCATAAAAGATAAATATGCGTAAGAAAACCACTACTCATGGAGGGAAAAGAAGTGTGAACAGCAAAAATATGTACATATGTTTTAAATAATTTTTTTTAATTGTTGAGGCAGTAATACTTGGTTCATGGAACTGCAATATACAGAGAGGTGAAATAAATAGCTTATATATATATAATATATATAATATAGCTGGTTTTAAAATATTCCCTTATCATTGGTGTACTAGGCCATCTTGTAGTCACTTGAATGTATTTAGCAGCATTCTCCAGAACTGAGCACGATGCAGGATCACGGAGCCGTGACACCCTATGTCGTCAGGAAGGTTACAGAGGATCGATGCGTCGAGAACTCCACGGAACTCACTCACTGCAGCACACACCACCTTGTCCTGGGCCGGCGGGCAGCAGGCAATAAATAGATACTGCAAAACCGGCACTTCACGGGGCAGGGTCTCAGTAACTTTGGGAAAGAACTTTGGTTTTCTTTGGTTTTATTTATTTATTTTTAATACTTTTTTTCCCTCTGGGGATATGCTTGAAAAGTTGTCCTTTCCAATAAAGCAAAATAAGCACCTGTGTGTCATCAACAACAAGAAGTCAATTTAAATAGAGCAGTTCATTTCATTTTTCAAGTCACAATAAATCCCGAACAGCTTTCCCCAGCATTTGTCATCTAGTCTTTTATTAATTTTTTTATTTTTATTTTTTTTAAACACAATGTACAAAAATAGAGCTTCTTCCTTATTTTTAATGTAAAAATATTCCTCTGGTGCAGTTTTTTTTTTTTTTCTTTTTGTGGTTTCTTACTGTGACACTGTTTTTGTCTATTTTTAACTGGGGTTGGTGGGTCGTATTCTCTTAGTCCTCTTGGTGACTGTTGTGTACTTGAAAGGTTTCTGTATCTCCATTTGCCCCTTGGGGTATCTCTTCATGAAATGTACATCTTGCTGGTTTTCCCGGGTCTTGGGCCCTTTCCTTGGCCTCCCTTTTTTGGTGAATCCAACATACCAGCCTGAATATTTTGCAGACATCAGTGCCGTGTAGTTGTTTTCTAGGACTTTTTCAATGAAGACACACTCCTTGCTGGTGCCATCAGGCTGAAAAAGGAAAAAAAAAGAAAATAAAAAAATAGTTAACCAAATGCAAGTTCAGTGACCAAAACCCAATTTGGCATCAATAAAATCATCATATCTGGATTTCTTTTTTGGTTCAAACATTGTAAATAGGAGCCGTAACAAACAAAAGCTGAAATTGAAATGATTGTTTTTCTAAAGCATGGAAGCTTGCGGTCTTAATTTCTTTTTTTTAAATGCTGTTATCGAAGAGGAGAAAAATTTTTCAAAGACAACAGTTAAGTTTATCCAGTCCAGTGCCCTCAACTGCAAGCAAAGCAAGGCATCCAGCTTTGCTTTTTTCCATTAGGGAAAGAGGATGAATTGAACTTATGCCAGGGAAACATCATACTCAACCAGAAAAACCCACAGCCCCCAAATCTCATATGGCTCAAGCACCAGTATTTCCCCTTCTACCCCTCACTTTGGATATGTCTTCTGAAATATCTTATGGGCTTGCACCCACAGCTACCCAAATCCCACTAAAATCATTATGAGCCTCAGTCTAAACCTCCACAGCACTTGGAAAACTCTCCTCCACCACATTCCAGTGCAAGACCTGGCAGATGGACCACACGTGGTGCTCCAGGAGGTGCTGCAGCCACTGAGGTCCCCAGCCTGACTCTGGTCCCTGGGACCCTGGAGAGCCCTGAGGTCGGTGGTTATTTCAGAGATGTGTGGCACACCCCAGGCTTGGTTCTGACTCCCAACCCCGAGAGACACCAGCAGGGGAAGGGGCTGTTCCCACACCAGAATGGCTCCCAGATGGGTCAGCATCCCACCGGCACCGTGATGCCACTGTGGCTGGAGGAAAACAAGGCAACGAGCTCTCAGTCACCCCAGCGCTGCTGATGGAGAGGGAATGTGCCAGTGCCTGATTTCACACCTCTTCCTGGGGAAGGTTTTTGTCTGGAGGAGGGTTTCAGTTCTGATGGCACAGGGGACATGGCCCTTCCCCTTTAGCAATCTTTCAATCTCAGACTGAAAGCAGCCACCCAAAGCTCCAGGAGCTGGCTTACGAAGCCATATCCCTGCAGTATTTTCCTCCTCGCAGAGGGAGCGAGGATTAGCACTGAGCTGGGGGCTTCTGAGCATGACCACTGCTCCCCAACCACCCCACAGCTGAATGACTACCTTCCTGGGACTCCTTTCCCCATGGAGCCACTGGTTCGAGATTTTGGCAAACTGGGTTCAGGTCAGCCTGAAGATCAAGACTAACAGACCCAGAACCAGGCTTCAATGCAGCAGAATAGAGATCTCTGCATTCAGGACTCTCACACAGCATAAACAGTACTGGAGGGAATCACAGCATCACACAACAGCATCTTCAAGTCTTTCAGCACTGAGGAAATTCTTCTCACGCATAACCTTCTGCCAGAGCATGTTTTGCCCTATAACTGCTGCGTTACTGGTGCTGCACCTAAAATGTCACATCATGTGCACCAGCACTTTGGTTTATGTATCAAGAGATATTAGGGAGTAGATACAGGATAAGTGCAATATGGACCAGCACAAAGGACTTCATCTAACACTCAACAAAGCCAAAGGAAGGATTTCCATCATAGTATTAGCACAATTCAGCTCCCCACTGACGTCAAATGAGTTTTTCAGCACTGCAGGCCTACATATGGTACTATTAGACTCTCCCCACTCAAATTAAACAGTATCAGACCCTCTCAGTCTTTAGCCATTTCAGCCATCCCATTGCAGGGGGGACAGGAAAGCCATAGCAGCGGGACCTGCTCAGCTCCCAGGGCCCTGGCTCTGCTCAGGGACTCCTCTGGGCATGACACTGGGGCAAGCAGCAGAGCCCTGCAGGGTTACCACCCCTTCCCCAGGGAGAGGTCAGCCTGCTCTTTCAGGGAAGCCTTCCTAACAGGTCCTGCACAATCACTGTGGATTTTGATGCAATTTGTGGGAAGGGCAGGAGGTCATGGGACAGGGGGGAAATCCCCCAGGCCACGCTGCACAGGCTGCCCTGCACCCCTAATCCCCAAATACCCACAAAATGGGAACCATCAGGCACAATGGCCCAGGCTGGAGGCACACAGGCAGCAACAAGGAAAAAGAGGATGCCTTGTCATCAGCAGCCCCCAGGACCAGCTATTCCTCTAGGACTTAATGCCTTTAGCAGAGCTTCAGTTCCATCTGTGCAACAGAAAGTGATGTTTGCCCTGAGGTCAATAATGCACCATCCTGCCTAAAGGGTTTTGTCACCGGGAAGGTCTCATCAAGAGGACAAAGGAAACTGGCAACTTTTGCAACAACTATGCTAATCCAGGCCCTGTATAGGGGCTCTGCCATAGGACCATTAGTCTCCATCCTGGATAGGCACAAAGGTCCTCTTTTTACCATCCACAACTGGAAGCTCACAAATGCTTTAATGAACAGCAGAACTGGGCAGAGCTCAGTGGTTCCAGTTCCTGGGGGTGTCATTCTCCAAGTCCTGGGTTTGATCAAAGCCGCATGAGTGGGAAAGGGGGAAATCAGTCAACACCACAGGGTTCCACCAGATTTCAATGAGAAGCCATAAAACCAGCTCCAGGTTTCTCAGGGCTCAGCCCAATACAAACCCTTCCCCAATGAGTGGAGAATTTTTAAACAATACAATGGCTGAGATTCAAATCCACCCAAACCCAGGTGCTGGTGAACCGGCTGGATCTGTACCACAGGGGGAGCAGGTAATTGGAAGGGTTGTTCCCCCTACGCTCATGGAAAGGGACTGAATTTGAGCCCTGACCGTGTTGCTAAGAGAATTAAAGCTTTTTCACGCAATCTGGGAGGTTTCTGCTTGTACTGCAATGTCAGATTTTCATGGGAAATAAAGACTGGAATGAAAAGAAAATGTGTGTAGGAGGGAGAACTTATTCTATTAATAACAAAAAGTATTTACTTATACTTTCAAATTTGCCGACTGAGCCTAAGACGGAGACAGGAGGTGGAGGAATAAGAAGGTACAACTTCAGGCCAACCTCAGGGCTAATTTGAAGTAAACAAGGTGCATGAGATAAAATAACTTTGTTCTGGAAGAGGAAGAGCTAAATGGTTTGATAACATGAAATTACAGTAACATTTACAAGTACCTAGAGATAAAACAGGATAAGAACCTCATTTCCCCAAACAGAGCATTCCTGTATGTGCTAAGACACGTCACAGACACACAAATGATTTTCAAATACTGACAAGGTAATTTTACAGCATCTGTTATAATCCCCAATTGAATAAATCATTTGCACATGTTACCTACACCACAAAGAGCTGGATCCACAACAATCTATTAGGGGAAAGATCAGTTTAATAAGGGTTTTCAATAATTTTTAAGCATCAGGTGCCCATCCCTTAAAATTGAATCCTGTCCCTATTTAAGCCATAGCAAATCACTCCTTGGGTCTGTCAACCACCCTCTCACTCCTCCAAAGAGAAAAGGGAGACAGCTCTGGCCAAGCATCACTCCCTGCGCCAGCCACTGGCTCACCCTTCCCCAGGAGCTCCTGGGGCAAACGATCCAGGGCTGCACCCTCCGGCACCAATGTCAGCCAGGAGCTGCTGCCAAGCCACATTTCATACACACTGCACTGGCAGGGACACACTGTGCAGAGCACTCACCCTTCATGTTTTGAACTGATTCTTTACAATAAAGAAGTTCTTGAAAGCCTCAGAGCTGCACAGGAGCCATCTGGCCTGGTGCAATGGTCTGGCCACACGATGTAAGAGGACTCACACCCAGCCCCATATCCCTGTCTCCTCACAGGGCAGGTGCAAGGGCTTTGTGTGCCCTACATGTGCCCCACTGGCTGCTCCTGCCTTTTGCCCCCCACTGTCCCCCTGGCAGCAGCTCCAGCCACACTCCCTGCTCAGATCAGAGGCACAACCCTGCTCCTGCAAAGGCTCTCTGCAAGTCAGCACCTGTGAGGAGCCACCCCCAAATTACTGGTGTTGTCCCAGGGGCTGCTGTCTGACCATGCCATGAGGCTGTGCCACCACAGAGCTGATGCCTTGCAGGTCAGCTCTTTGCAGAGAAATAATCCAGAGCATTCTTTTTGTCTAAACACACCCCAAAAGCTCTGGGAAGATGTGGTATCTGTTAGACAAATTTCTGATAAATGCCTTATAAAATGCCTGATCTAAATGCCGTCTTCCATGAAAGCCTCTAGGGCGTTGGCCAGGTCTGTGCAGAGGCAAGGGAAAGCATAGCTCGAGCAGCAGCAAATGCTGGCTCCAGCAGAACATCTCCTGGAACAATGTCTGGGGAGCAGCCCTGGTGGCTGTGAGTCACTGCCCAGTGCCAAGGCAGGAGAACTGAGTGGTCTCAGGCTTTTTATTGAGCAGGGTTAGAGCTGCAGCAGCCACGCAAGGCTCACCCTCCAGTAAAGGGTATCATGAGAGTTTCTACACCAAGGGCCAACTCCATCCGTGTGCTGAGGGCAGCAGAGCCGAAGGGGCTGCACTGGAGCCGGGGGCTCTCCAAGCACACGGAGCTCACCAAGGAGCAGCCCCAGATTGTTTGTGCAGAGCATTTGGCGACAGGCTCTCCAGTCTTAAACGTGAAACACGTTGAACTGACACTAAAGCAGAATTAAGTGCCAAAGCATTTGCTGCTTCTACAATTACACTCCAGAGCGCTTTGGTGCTCCTGCTCTCCTTTTTATGACCCAACTCGGTCTTATTGTAGTTTGGCTTTCTCGTTTTAAGTTCTCCAAATGGAAAGGATCAAAGAGCTCTTTGTTGTCGTAGCAGGAGCGCTCCTCGGAGCGAGGCATTCCTGCCACGAACAGCTTGCTGCTCAGGGGGAATTCGCGGCAGCCTCTGTGCCACCAGCCTGAGCCAAAGCATTAGCAGGTGCAGCAGCCGCCTCCGCCTTCCCCCATCAGCCTGCCATGCTAAGCCACCTGAGCAGCTTTTTATGGGAAAGGGAGGCCAGGGCAGGTTTTCTCATTTATGGTTCTCAAATCTGGCTCAGTGGGCACCAGCAAATCCAAACTTCCCTCGGCTTTTACAGCAACAATGAGCTCGAGCGAGCAGCTCGGGTAACACCACGGAGTGGGGAGAGAAGCTTCCAAGACCAAAAAGTTTCTGTTTGCAAAGACCAGGGCACAAATTAAGCTGCTGTTAGCTAAGCTTATGCTAAAACTCTTCCCTGTCATCAAGCACTACTGCAATTAGGAGCTCTCTGGGTAAATGACTGGTGATGTGCTGCAAATCATAACAAACCCCAAACCCCACAGAACACGTATGTGACAACCCAGGAATGCTGGCTTGGCACAGGGCACAGTGAGACTCAACATTTCAAGTGAGAGGGGGCTGAGTCTCCATCTAATTATCACCTTTCTGCCAGCTCAGCCCCCAGGCTGGAAGTCACACTGTGGTGATACCAACCCTCCATACAATTCAGAGCATCTACCTCTGCAAGGGAAGCAAGACCCCACCTCCTAAAAATCCTTGAGCAGGGAAAGCTACCACTCAAGCAAAAGGTTTCCAAGAGGTGCATGCACCAAGGCTTTTGCAAGGAAAACCACTGAAAATGGACCCTTCCTGCATGCACCCTTCTCTTCCCCTCCAGACAGACACACAGACAGAAGGGGTTCCCAAGCAGTGACATCCCACTGTGCTGGATTGAATGCAAGGTACACCCACTGAGCTCAGCAAACATGTCAAAGGGCTGCTGAAAATTGCCCTCAAATGCTGGCACTATTAGATTCACACAGTGTGTTATACAGAAGAAATCCTACCCTGGATTTTCTAAATTTCATATCAATGACAGCAGGGAAGGCTTGGGTTACCAGGAGAAGTACAGCTCGGCAGTCCGAGTGAGCTGCTCCCAAAGCGTGCCCAGCTGAGAAGTAAGGGCTGGTGCCCCCAGCACCACTGATAACCCCTGAGATCCCCACAGCTGTTTTTTCCTAGCACATGCCTAGTGCCATGTGGCTTTCAGGAAGCGTGTTTCTTCTCTGAGGTTTTGCACAGGCTCAGACAGGCAACATGCAGAGCCTCCTCCAGACTCACTCCACATGGCTCAGAAAATCCCAAGTGGAAGGAGGCAATTCAGGAGCTGTGTTAATGTCACAGCTTTTAGCACTGCCCGCTCTCCCCCTGGACACACACACCTTTTAAAGGCAGGCCAGGAAACATGATGACGAGGTGAATTCAGCAGCTGCCAGAGTCAGCAGTGCCGGGGTAGACAGAACCTCCTCACCACACCGCAAGTCTGAGTGCTCAGCCATCCCCGTGCACTTCATGGGCATTATCAGGACACATCTGTCATCAGCATCCTGATGCTCAGCATCCTGGATTTATGACAAGGCATCCTGACCACAGAGACACCTCTTGACCCAAATGCACATTCCTGCTCCTAGAGCAGGCTGTAAATCAGAGAAGCTGCATCCATAACTGCCAAGAGTCACTCAGCCTCATGCGTGTTTCCTCCAGCTCTCTGCCCTCTGAACCTGCACAATCCTCAGAGGAAAATACTTAGGAGTCATGATGGGCAGTTCAATAAAAGTGTCTGCCAGCACAGTGGAGAGGTTAATTATGTATACAGGACATCTAAGTGCATTCATGAGGCAGGGGAAGTAACACAAAACCACGTGGAGGAGATGCTCCATGGAGGGCACATCTCCACCCAGAGGCCCCGTTTCAAAGCAGCACTGCCCACGTTTGCCTCCAGCTGCCCTCACACACTGGGAACACCCCATCCCTCCCAAAAACAGGCAAAAATGGGCACTGTCTTGCATGCACAGGACAGGACACACAGGCTTGGCAGAGCCCTGTCCCTGTCTGTGCCAGCCACAAGCTGCAGAAATTAAGGAAGGAAGAGACCGGTTTAAAATTTTTCTTTCCTTCTACCTTTCATTCCAAAATTCCACTTTTCTAACTAAGTTCAGTAACCCTCACATTGCTCTGGGAGAGCATTCTGTCACAGGATAAACAAGATGACACAGAGATGACAGGAGTCTCTGTGGGGATGAACCAGGCAAGGCTGAGGTTACACCAGGACATGCTCCTAACCTGCTCATTCCGTCACAGCCACATCTCCTGCCAACAGTGCAGCAGGGTGGCCACGGCCAGAATTAGGGCAAACTGGGCTGGCTTCATCTGGAAAGATGCACATTTGGATGACAGGCATTCCTAACTGCATCTCAGAGAGCTGCATATACTTACTATTCATGAGGAGAAACATCAACCACTTTTAAAATGAACTTTATTAAACCAAGAGGAAATTTAGGAAAACTTAGATTAAGTCAAGACTGCAGGTTTTCTGCAGCAGGAAGTTGCTGCGCTTCAGGAGATCTGAAACTCCAGGCAGGTTTCAGATGTGATATCTGAGCAGATCTACGGCATCTCCCATTACGTGCACCCACCTGGTCCAGTTACATGTCTGCTGGGGTGTGCTACGTATGTTAAGGGCTGGGAAGGTGTTCTTACCCATCTGTACAAAGCACAGCCTGCCGGTGAAGTGCTCTGCTGGGGTTTGCTGGGAGTTCTTTTCCAGCAGTCATTACCAGCCTCTGCAGGCCAGTCCTGAACTTTCTCTAAAAGCCATCTAAGAGCAGTGGCGTATTTGGTGTAGGCTTAAATTCAATACAGAGTTGTAGCAAGGTGGGGATCAATCTCCTCTCCCAGGTAACAAGCGACAGGACGAGAGGACAGAGAGTCAAGCTGTGCCAGGAGAGGCTCAGGTTGGACATCAGGAAGAATTTGTTAAACGTGGGAATGGACTGCCCAGGGAGGAGTCCAAGGAAGGTCTGGATGTGGCACTCCGTGCTCTGGGCTGAATGACAAAGTGGGGACTGGGCACAGGTTGGACTCGATAGTCTGGAGGTCTTTTGCACATCAATGATTCTGTGACTCTGATATAGAGAGTTGTGCCACTATAGGAATTGGGGATTTTTTCAAATTGTTTAAAACATCAGGCGTAGATGATGAGTGGAGAAGGACAATGGGACCAGAACAGTTGCTGACCCCATAGCAGGTCCTGGGTTGATCCCAGATTTATTCACATTAAACCAACACGCACACTTTGCAAGTTATCATTTCAAATGAATGCAATCTCATCCAACCAACATTCCACTAGTGACACCAGTTTCCCTGGGGCAAGTTTAAATTGGTAAAATTTAGAACAAAGAAAGGGCATCGATTGTCTGCAGGATAGTATTAGTTCTCTTCACGTCAAATTATATTACTAAAAAACGAGAGAAATCCATGATCAAATCAAGTGAAATCCATACAAAATTATCATCCAGGTTTGTTCCAGCCTGTGAATGACCAACTTCCATCTGCATGCAACAAATGCAGTGTTTGAGACTTGTCCTCCCTTAGAAAAACTTCATATCCTCGGGTACTCAAAAGACAGTGTAAGAGAATCTCAAGAACAAAACTGTATTTAAGCAAGATTTACTTTCCTTCAACCTTAACAATGGTTTTGTAACAGCCGTATCAAATGGACTCTATTTTGCTACTGTTGGAGCACAAGTTTTACTCTCCACAACAAAAATAGCCTTTATTTTCTCATTTCATCTCCAAAACCAAACTGTAAGCCAAGCAGAAACAGTCCTTGAAGAGCAGCATCGCCCAAATGTGATCTCGGCTGCATCCATGTGAGGAAGACAAGGCTGCTTTATTCCTTCTTGCAAGCTAAATACATCAGTGTATTTGCTAAGTAACACTTAGAAGAAACGTCACCCTCACTTTAGAGATGCTCAAGACCAACAAAAAATTGTACCTAGGACATGAGATACTCTGAGGAAGGCAATTAAATCCAATTTGATAATTGTCAGCACAAGGTGCATTCAGCAGCACACCCTCTCCACCCAGACAGGACAATGTATGACCAAGGCCCAGGGATCCCCGTTGGTAATTTTAATTAACATTAAATCTTAGGGAAATGAAATATTCCAACGTGACACACAGCTGCAGCCACCACAAAACACAGGGGACAGGGTGTCAGCAGCTTTGTGGTGACACTTGCTTCCTGAATACAGAAAGGATTAAATTATCGTGCAGCTTTCAAGAAGATGGTATTTCTACCCTGGAAGGGGTTAGACAGCTTCCAGCCATGGGATAAGGAAAAGATTTAGAGCTTACAAAGCTTACAAGCTTTGTCTGCAAGTGAACCCTGACTTGGAAAAGCTCAGTCTGAGAGAGAACTGGGTCTTCTTAGAAATATCCAAAGGAAACCATGATGTTTCCTAAAGAGAAATTGCAAAAAAAATCTGTAAACTTGTGACACAGCTCTCTGGTGACCAGACACAGCCTGGACACACAGGACCAACCCTCACATCCCCAACAGAGCAACTGCAAGTCTTTATCATAAAAATAATATTATTAAGAATTTATTTTTTTTAATAGAGGATCTCTTCCTTTATTTCAGAGCAAACATTTGAAGTATTATGGCTGTGCTGAGAAGCTTAAGTTTACTGGAGGTGTTCACATATGGCTAAAACATGACCACAAGGACCTCTTGATCACTGGCTTGGCCTATGAAATGATGTATAAAGCATCGGTTCCACCTCAAGTGTTCCCACCACCACCCCAGGAAGGCCTGCCCACAGGATCCAGAGCCCACAGCATGTACAGCTCCTCCATCCACTCTGTGGTTAAAGCCAAACCTCCCATCCAAAAGGATCAGCATCCACCCAGGGTGCTCAGAAGATTTCAAGGACTGAAGGCAGCATTTAGCACAGACCTGAAATATTCCCATTACTCTCATGAGATTTTAGGGGATGTCAAGCCAGCCCTAGCAGCGTTCTGACTGGCAAAGCAGCCAAGTACAAACCCAACCCCTGCAGCACACCATGGGCACAAATGGATCTAGTGTGCTCTATTTATGAATCCTGTGACATAAACCTGGTCAGACCATGCAGATAAAATGGACAAACAGCACAAACAATGGATCAGCAAAGGGAAGGCAGTGGAAAATGCCTCTATGGTGACATAAGCCTCTCTCCCCATTCAGTGCCATGAACACCACAGCCTGATTGATGGTCAGACAGCCCTCAGGACTTTGGCCAGGCCTTGTGCACACATGGACTCAGTGAAGAATGGGTGCAGTTTCAACTATTTGTGAAACAGAGGGCTCTTCTCCCTACAAGCATGCTCTTCCCATCTCCTCAGCATCTTGTGCCATGTGAATTCAAGCACTGCCAGCATTCCCCAGCCATCCACATTATCTCCAAGAACTCTCCATCTCTCATTCCCAAGACTTGCAGCTGCTCAGTGTTTATCAGCATCCTCCAAAATGCTTCATATTCTGCACAGAGTTCCCAAATACCCTCTACTCTCTTCACAACACCAACATCAGTCACCTGCTATCTCACATCACAACAAACCAGCCAACTTTCTTCCACAAAACTCATTACCCACAGTACGTCATTTTCCCCTTTCCCTCCCTCCTCCAGAGAAATTCCTGCAAACAAGACATTACAAACACAGAATGAGGAGAAGGCACATTGCTCACAGCAAATATTGACACTGCAAAGGTCCAGCAAGCTCGCACAACTCCCACCACTCTGAAGGAACCTCTGCAGCATCAGAGCCCATCCGTTTCTGGGCTACAGCAGCCTCAGTAAAATGAGCACTGGAAAGGAGTTTCACTGGGCTCAACCATAACTGGCTTCTCATGAATCATTACATGGTCATGCCATCCAGAGTCAGGATTCCTGGAAAAGCTATTCCAGTGGAGCTACTGCTCACCAGGTGTGCAAACCCAGCACAGCCATACACACCTCAGGCTCTGACACCTCCTCCCTGTTCCTACAGCACCAGGCAACACTACCACAGCCCCCCGGGGAAGATGCAGGACAGGGTCTGGCCAGCCCCAAGCACGTTAAACTCACCAAGAAGTGACAACAAATTATTGTGAGATGGTGTGGTAACAACATCTCTAACATAACGTTCAGGACGTCCAACTGCCCCTCCTTGGGGAACTCCTTTGACACATCTCCGGCACTGTAAAGATTTGAAACTGCAACAAATGAACCAAATGATACAAGTTCCCCCAGCATCCACAGAAGCTTGAATGCAATGCTTCAGGTCACTCAGCAAGGGAAAGGAGCAGCTGTGAAAAGCTGAAATGCTACCCAAAGCCTCATGATCATGGAATTGTAGAATATGCTGAGTTGGAAGGGACCTGCCAGGATCACTGAGTCCAGCTCCTGGCCCTGCACAGACACCCAACAGCCCCACCCTGGGCATCCCTGGCAGCGCTGTCCCAGCGCCCCTGGAGCTCTGGCAGCCTCGGGGCCGTGCCCATTCCCTGGGGAGCCTGGGCAGTGCCCAGCACCCTCTGGGGGAAGAAGAACCTTTCCCTGCTCTCCAGCCCAGCCCTCCCTGGCCCAGCCCCAGCCGTGCCCTGGCTGCTGTCCCTGTCCCAGAGCAGAGCTGGGAGCTGCAGCCCCCGGGGAGCTCTGCCCTCAGCCCCTCTGCTCCAGCTGAACCAGCCCAGTGCCCTCAGCCGCTCCTCGGGTGGCCCCTCCGGACCCTTCCCCATCCCTGGCCCTGCTCTGGGCACTCCCAACACCTTTAGGTCTCTCTGATGTTGTGGCACCCAAAGTGCCCCAGCACTGCAGGTGAGGCTGCCCCAGCCCAGAGCAGAGCAGGACAATCCCTCCCTGGCCCTGATGTCCCAGCACAGGGATGTCCCCAGCACAGGGATGTCCCTCCTGGCTCCAGGGCACTGCTGACTCATGTTCAACTGGCATCAACCAGGACCCCAGGTCCCTTCCCGCAGCTTCTCCAGCCTCTTGATGATGTTTGAGGGCTGAGAGTGGAGGAGGGTGGTTGTTGATTTTAGCTTCCATTTTCACTTTTAATTTCATGAGAACTTCAGCCTCTAAGTCTTCAGAACAATAACTCAAATTTTTTTCCATGAGTTGTAGGATAAAAAGCTTGATCAGGTGAATGCAGAAGAATGGCTCAACCAAAACAAAGCAATTTTGTCATCTCATTGATTTTCCGACTTTTGCAAACCTGCAGGCCCTGATTCCAGATTTTTTGACATTTGAGACTGGTTCTGGACCAGATCCCTCTGTCCAAAGTATGTCAGGTTCAAGGTTGTTTGGCTTCAGGCTCCACTGAAGGCATTTATTTAGATGACTTAAAATAAAACAAACTCACAGGAAGACCCAGACTGCAGTTCAAAATGAGATCTGAGTGAGATCCAGCAAAAGCCATGTCAAGTTTTGATTTCACATGGGATGCCAAGTCGGAATAGTTTATGGCTGAACATGTCACAGAGAGATCCACAAAATGCGTGCTATTAAACCCGACACCCCACCAATCCTGGTCATGTTTATGTTGCAAATTCAGCATTCAGCCCCAGAAATTTTTAGGTTTTACAAGCCCCTTTCAAGCAACCCAAGTAACATGCAACCCCTGGAAAAATTCTGGATAAGCATCAAACCCCTGTGAAACTCAGAATTCTGCCCCAAATCCAAGATGCAGTTAGGTGTGGTTTTAAATATACAAGCTGAGGAGGGCAAACACCTCATCTACTGCAGCACTTTCAAGCTGCAAACCCCGGGGTGCCCCTGCCCTCTCCGCACATCTGCTGGCATGTTTGGAGCACAGCTGGCTGCCGGGGCAGACCTGCACAGGCAGGTACCAGAACACTCGCCCCCAAAATGCAGGACTGGGGCACCTAAAGAGCATCAGGCTTGGAGCTCATCCCTGAGTGTCCTTCCCTCAGTCCCCTGGCCCTACAGCTAGTTCTCCATCAGCAGTGCTTCAAAGGCAGCTTTTCAAGAGAGCTTAACCTCAGTGCTGACCAAAGCCAACTGATTAAACAGCTGCTCCAGGTACACCTGGGTGATTCTCCAAACCAAATCACCTGGTGTCTCCCACCCAGGTAAATCTCCTTGCCCTACAAAGGGTGACTCCCACTGAAGGCCCCAGAGCTCCTGTAACACACCACCTCCTTCTCCCATGGGGCCCAAGGGGTTAGAGAGGGCCAAGAGCACATTTACAGGCCATAGTGGGCACCTTCACTCTTTGATGCTGTCAGAGTTTTTTTAGCCAACTTTCCTGACTAAACACACACATTTCAAGAAAACCCCTATTTTAAAGCTGTAATGTAAACAACCCCGAATTATTACTATCCCCTAAAGGCTACTGCTGGCAGGCATCAGTGATAAAGCTCTGCCAGAGCAGTCTGGCATCTAGCAACAATTTGTTTGTTGTCCTGCAAAAATCCAGAGAGCCTTGCCATATGGTATTAGCAACTTTCTGGTAAAATTAAGAAATATATTGGCTTGGAAAGCAGTTATCACACCAGAAAAAATGTTATGTCTGAGAGGCAGGTCTCTGCTGTAAGCGGCACCGGCACAATGGTGCTGGTCAGGGCTGGGATGAGGCACTGGTGGCCAGCACAGCCATGCCACCTCCAGCCCCCTGCACCAATGACATGCCCTTGGCACTGCCACACTTTGGCTGGCACAGCTTTTCTTCAGGAGCTGGACTGTGTTTGGGGACAAAAGCTCAGCGCTGGTCATTGGTGCTTTGTGAGCGCTGGGAGGACTCCAGTGCTGCAGACGTGGTGTCAGGAAAGAGATGCTCAGGAGGCACCCAAATTGCCTGTCACTGCTCTGAAGCTCTGCCTCAGCCACCCAGCTGCCCTCAGCTTCCTACCCTTCACCAAACAGCTTTTCTCCACTGCTCATATTAATCTTAGAGACTGGAAGAATAAAACCAAACTCATTAAAGTCCTTCTATAAAAAGAATGCACATATTACAATGATTTTGAGAGTGTGTGGGTACCAGGTCACTGAGGATCTTTGAAGGAAAACCCAAAGAGAGACGGTGCAAGGGAGCATGTGGATTTGGAGGGAAATCATCTGTTTCACAGGATGACATGCTCTCAGGCTTCAGTTCTTAGAAGGAGCAGAACTGATGCAATGAGGAGGTACTTCTCTCAGGATACAATTTCAGTGCTCTCACTTTCTGTAGAGCTGGCAGGGATGGTCTGTGATAGACCCCATTCTATCACTTTTCTAACTCTACTCCTATTTTTGGAGTCTTCTCCATTGCCACATCCTACCTCAGAAGAAGGATTCATCCACTTTCACAGCAGTGCAGAAGTTTCCTGCAGAGTTCAGTACCCAGACTAGAGCGTGGAGCAGCATTGCACAGGAACTCAGTACACAACAGTTGCCACACTGCCTCGACTCCATCTGCACTGTGAGTCCCATCCCACCCTAAGGAGATGGGCTCCAGCACCACCAACTGCTTCTCCTTCCTGGAAGAGCTCAAGGAGTCACTGAATGCACTGAGAGGGAGCTGTTCTCAAAGCGAAGTGAACAGGGAACAATATTGCTGCTGGATGTGGGAAAGATGTAATCCATCTAATGCCACGGATTAATGGCCATGGAATGCCATGGAATGCCATGGCCATGGAAGAACATTAATGAGATTGGCTGGATCATCTTCTGAAGACACTTCTGAATCAAATACATGCTTAGCTCTTTCCTGATTCTTCTCAAATCTTCTGGATTCCTTCCAGCCATTACTTGCCTTCCCTGCTTCTATATCCTGCTCTGAAAAATGCTGTCTCCCTTGCCATGCTCTGCACTAGCCCCCTCACCTCCCACTACCAGCTCTGCAGGAAACCAAAGTCCAATCTCCCCTGCCCTTGGTCAGCCCAGGAAAACAGTGTTCTCTCTCTTTATAGCTGGGAGTGTGAAATGCCCTCCTTACAAATACCTGCTAGAGCCTGAGCACTAGCATCGACCAGGCTGCCTGATCCCACAGGTGGGTGTCAGACAACCACAGGCAGCTCCCTGGAAACAAGACCTGGAGGTCAGGAGATGCTCTGCTCACCATGCAGTAGCCACCAGCCCTGGCTGTGCCTAAAGGAAGGGCAGGCTCTGGCCATCGTGTTCAGGCTTCACAGAGATCCCTGACTGCAAGTGCTCTCCTGATGGCAGGACTGGGACAGGGCAGGGAAAGGAAATCTCTGCAGCATCCTGAAATCCTAGAGAGTCTGGATTTGCTGTAAGGACAGGCTCAGCAAGAGCCACTAGAGCCAAGCTCACTTAACAGCCACCTGCTCAGCCTGGGCTGCTATTCCTTGCTCCAGGAGACTTCAAAGACTTTGACAGCCTTCAACAAACATGAAGTCTCCACTTTACTGATGGCCTTATCTCAGTGCACAAGATAAGAGAAGCTGAGGCAGAGAGAAAAACCACAGAGGGACTCCCCAGGAGAACCACAGTTAAAATTTAAGAGCTCCTCTGAAGAGACCACAGCTCCTCTTTCCCCCTAGAACTACATTACTGCCAATATTCAGGGTTCTTGTATTCTAGACAACTTGTCACAAGTGGACAAGTCACATTGTGCCTCTCCTTGGAAGAAGTGTCCTCTTCCTCTCATGTTTGTAAGAAGCCTGAGATAAATAAACAGTATTAATAATTACCAAAAAAAGACACAAATGTTTCTCAGAAAAGCACCTGGCATTCTTGTTCTAAATTTTCATATTTTAATATCTCTCCTTGCAATATAATTCCCCATAAAGTCCTAAGAAGAACCTAAGAAGGCCCTACGAAGAACCTATTTCAGCCTTTCAGTACTTAAAAGAGATTTTAAAAAGATGGAGACCAACATTTTAGCAAGACCTGATGCTATAGAAAAAGGAATAATGGTTTTAAACTAAAAGTATAAATTTATACCAGATATAAGAAAAAAATCTTTACCTTGAGGCCACTGGCACAGGTTGCCCAGAGAAGCTGTGGCTGCCCCATCCCTGGAAGTGCTCAAGGCCAGGTTGGATGGGGCTTGGAGCTACTTGGGATAGTGGAAGGTGTCCCTGCCCATGGCACAGGGTGGGTCCAGGTGAGCTTTATGGTCCCTTCCAACCCAAGCCATTCTGTAATTTTATGATAAAGTTCAATAGTCCACAGAAAACTTCAGCAAGACCAGAAAACTCAGGCCCTACAATTTTTATGTGGCACTAAAAACCCAGGCAAAACCCCGTATGGTTAGAAGTAAAAAAATAAATGTTTCTTGGGCGTTCTTCAGTGTAACCAAGAACCCACAAAGAAACACAATCCAGTTTGTTTCCCCCAGGTGCTGTTCACCTTTAACAGAAGAGTCACTCCTGTACAACACCTGCTCTGTCTTCAGTTTTCAAAAGCAGTAGAGCGTCAGTGACCCGAGCAGCTGCTGTAACAATAGAGTCAGGAGTCTGCCCAAAAGAACCCCGAGCCCTTTGGTCCGTGGTGGCTGCAAACACACGCGCAGCAACACCCGAGTGAGGAACACCCACAAGGCTGGGGCTCCTCAGCAGCCTCCGTCATATGGCCTCTGCTGGGAAACACTGGTGGAGGTGCACTTCATCATAAATAATTATAACTATGCAAAGGCTGCTCTTCTTACCCCTGGGGGGTTAATCTCCTTCCCTGCAACACAACCAGCTCCAAGGCGGGGAAAGGCCCTGTCCATCTCTGGAGCTCTTGCGTTCATCACCCGTTCTAGCTGAGAACAACAACCTGCTCTGTGTAGGTGATTATGGGACACAAAAGGGACTAAATTCAAAGCAGGTTTGCGGCTGGGGGGGGTCCAAAACTGCTGAGTGAGGAGGAGAACAAAGCCAGATGGCATGTGCTGGTATTGCTGGGGATTATGCACTGTAAGGCAATAGGAAACAAGCAGAGAAAAGGCCCGGTTTGGTCCCATGGCTCCTCTCTTGCCAAATGAACATACCAGGACAACCGTGAAACAATCACTTCATGGGTTTCATTCCCCTCCACCCCCAGACTGAACTTAAATATTTGTATAAGCCCAGGCGTAACTTTTATCTAATGTTTTCCTTGGGGTTTACTAGCTGTTTAGAGCATTCAAGCTAAAAAGCATTCCCTCAAACCCTTGCCACAAAGAGAGCTGAAACTATGATACTAATTAAAACCACACTCTTTGGTATCAAGAAGACATGCAATTATTTTCGTTTTTTTTTTTTTTTTGCTCATGAGAAGCTGTTAATATGGGAACGTCTGGAACATTTTCCTTCCAAACACCATTTCCCTCCGGGTCAGGTCGGCTGCTTTGTGAACTTGTCACCAGGCTGGGGTGGGAAGGCAACAGTATTTGCAAGAATAGACTTCTTTATTCTTTTGTAACAACCCATTTGCCAAGTTTACACCATGAAAAGCACACCAGGTTAAAAGCACACCAGGTTAAAAAAAGAAGGTGCATGCTGCTGGAAAGGTGACAAGCTAAAGAACTGTCCTGCCTCAGTGCCCAGGGGGACAAATCAAGGGATGAGTCTTAGATACATACTACACACAAATACACTGTATGTTTGGAAAAAGAAACGTTGACTTTGCCAAGATGCTCCTAGACACTCAGTGTAGAACAAGAAAGGCTGTGGGCTGCCCTGTGTGCCCCTGCTGATCTCCCTGGGGCAAGGTCTAGAAAAAGGTAAGATTTTGTGCTCATTTTACCCCATCCAATTTGAGTTCTTGTAACATCTGAAATGTTACAAGAATGGGAAAATAGGGAAAATGCTATCATCACATTTAAAGGATGGAAAATCAAGGTACAAAAAAATCAAAGTCAGGTTTGTGTCCAACGTAACCTTTGAAAGCATCCAACATGTATCCTGAGAGGTCTAAATCCAGTTAAAACAATTAATTTCCCTATCCAAGACCAAACAGTGGCATCTCAGGCACTGCACAAGTGCAGGAAGCAGAGAGAATTGGCTGCTTTGCTCCAGCCCTCCCAGAGCACTGATTTCCAAGTCTCCCCGATTCTGAGCAGTGCCCTGGATGCCACCTGCCTCGGCAGGCAGCTCCAAAGCAGGTCAGGCACAGGGCCCTGGCTGGCAGCACACAGCTTGGGCTTAGCCTTGACAGAGATGTACTGTACATAATTTTTCATCAGAGCCATTTGGTTTCTGATTTCTGTTCAGGAGTATGGCTTTCACTGCCTTGATGCAAACCAAAGCTCAGCTTCCCTCTTTCACAGCCACAAAGATGCTGAATTTGAATTCCTGGTGGTGTGAAGTGCAGGCAGCATGGTTTGAAGACTGGATATTTTATTTGACATCTATTTTTTGATGGTACTTCAGCATTGCACAAGCTTCTGCCTGGTTAGCAAGCCTCCAGCTTTGCCAACAATACAGAAGAACTGCATGAATTACAAAAACAAGTTCATACACAAACAATACTATTTCAGCAAAGTTGAGCTAGATGGGTGAACATTTGTTACGTGCTTCCATTGTGGTGGGATCCAAAGTAATCAAACATTCCTGCAACGCCAGAGCCATGAGGCCCAGCCCAGCACAACGTTCAGATTCCAGCACTGGCTCTGCCATGTCATTCCCTGGCTCACCACTGAGAGGAAGGAGCCTTATGTTGCCCACACGATCCAACACGATCCACCAGCACAGTGCTCTGCTTGCCCTTCTATTTTGAATTTCCCCCCAAAGGAATTTGGAGGGAAATTCAAATTTGAATGTCCCCCCAGAGAAAGATCAGATAAAGAAGTAATTACAGAGGTGGCCAAGGCACTGGGATGCTGACATGACATCTCTTGTGGAGCACGACCCCATCCACACCTGCAACATCACTGGAGATCCCAGTGAGGCTGCAGGACTCCTTCTTCAGGCTGGGGAGGCTCAGGAGAGCCCTCAGGAGAGCAGGGTCTGCCTTGCAAACCCCACATCCCCCATCCTGCTTTCCATTTGAGGCTGACAGGCGAAGCTTGAACACATCATTATAGCCTTGAGGAGGCTGCTAAAGGTAACACTCAGGTTACAAATGAATTAATGGGAAACACTTACCTTCCCCACTAGCTTGCCTTTCCTGTTCATGCAAAGGTAGAAATCTGTCTCCTTCCCTTTGATCCGGACTTGACTGCCAAAAGTGTCTGTTTCCACTAGAAGCTGGGCTTGGAAAGGAAGAAGAAAAAAAAGCATTTACCAATGTGGTCCCATTGAGCCACAGGGTGCAAAGCTCCCCAGGGCACTGTCCCACGGCCTCCAGCTGAACCACACCATGCTGGGATGCTCTGCACAGAACAGCCCCAGGGAGCACCCAAGGGCCAGGCTCACGGCTTGGTGCAGATACAGGACTGACCTCTCTCCACTCACTCCCAGGCAGATGCTCTGGATTTAGTGCTGGTTTAGCACAGAATAGGCCTGTACACCTGTGGGCTCCATCTGCCCACACCAACCCCACCACCCCATCAGCAACATTAGCTCAATGCTAATACAACCATAGTCACTTAGGTTGGAAAAAACCTCTAAGATCATCAAGTTCAACTGTTCCCCCAGTACTGTCACGGCCACCATTAAACACTTGTGTCCCCAAGTGCCATATTAAACACCTCTTAAACACCCCCAGGGATGGTGATGCCACCACTGCCCTGGACAGCCTGTGCCAATGACAGTGCTCTCCTTCACACTGCAGGAGGGTAAGAACACAGATTTTATTCTCATGAGGATAAAAGACTAACATGGCAAGAAACAAAATCCTTTCCCCACAGCCAGCAGCCCTCAAACACCGCATGGAAGTGGTCCAGCCACATGCTTCTGGTGCAAAACATCGCAGTGATTTCCCAAAGATCACAACAGATAGCAGGGAAGAAATGTGGCACTGCTTGTTCTGTCTAACTTACACCCACCCTGCAGATGTCCTCAAATGCCTAGCTGTGCTTCCAGGAGGTCCCAAATTGCTTTCTGCCAGTCCAGGCCCAGGTCTCCAGCTCTAACTGGGAGAAATGTGGCTGTTGTGGGTTTGAGTTTGCTTTTGTTGACAGTGGCCAGTCTCAGTGTCTTGCATGTTTATTGTTGTCAGAGCAGGTTTGCAGCATCACCCAGGCAGAGGATAGATTTCTGCTGCATCTCCATAAACTACACGCTCTGTCACAGCTGTACTTGCATCCAGAAGAGCAGTGTGCCATCATCTTCATCTCAAAAGCCTAGACACATCTAAATTCAACCTTTTGTTCCATCTCTAATCTAAACACAAATTCCAGTCATGCTCAAGATTCAGATTCCAGGAATTTCCCCGGAGAGGCAGGAACAGACATACTGGACATTTTGGTTCAGATCCATCTCCAGCATGGAGGAGGAGAAAGGAGACATGGTTGAAACACAATGCAAGAATGTGTAAGTGTCAGCAAGTGCAACTCCATGGTCCTGCTCTGGAAATACTCACGCCTGTAAGTTCTGAGCCTCACCGTAGAAATACGGCTTTCGCCAAACTCTGGAGAATGTTTGATCTGTGCTGCAAAAAGTAACATTCTTTTTGGCATTCATATTTCAAACGTTAAAGCCCTCTAAGAGCAAATATGTTCATTGTAAGGATTTAGCATGGGGATAGAAATAGGAGTTTGTTTCATTTAAACACATTAATATTTTTCCCACTTGTAAAGTCAGCTTTTGGCTTCTGCAGCAGTGCAAATATCACAAACCTTTAACCCACAATGGCCCTAAACAGAGTTTTCCCCTTGCAGCTCAGTCACGTCTGTAAGTTCAGGGGCTGCCAGTTACTAGCTGCTTACATTTATTTAGATATATTTGTTAAAAAGGTTATCAGAGGGGATATTTAAATTATAGCTTCTTTCTGACAGCAAGCAGGATAATGTGTGTATTAGAGCAGAATTGTACTTGCAATCATGCACAAATATGGATATTTATGGAAGTTTTTCAGAAATGCAACTTGGGTTTTGTGTATCTGTGATGGAGAGCAGCTTGCAAGCAAGAAGTGGGTGCTGCACACTTTGTCCCCACACCTGCCCAGGTGGCATCAAACCTGTGACCACTTCTGTGAGGAAGGGCCACAAGCCAGAAATAACCCATGGTAGTAAGGATATCAAGGTGAGCTGAGCCAGGAGGAAAATGAAGGCACAGGGCCTAGGACAGCTCTTCAAGGGCAGACTGACCCACATGGTGTGCAAGTGAATGCCCAGTGCTCCAAGGAGCTCAAGGGAGGCTGCTCCAATGCAACACAGCATTAACAGACATGGGAACAGCAGGGACTGTCTTTAAAGAGGTGACTTTGAAAGGGCTTTACCTCTCATGAGCAGAGGACTAAAGGTCACCCTCAGAGAGGGAGACCAGCCACGAGTGAAGCTTATGGAGCCAGCAAAGACTGGTCCAAGAACCAACACCCAGAGCACCAAAGAATTGCCCCCAAATCTACAGGGGCCAAATCATCCAGGCACGAACACTGATGTGGGGCCACCCACCAAAGGGGTCAAGTGAGGGCTCCACACAGGTACCAGGACACCACATCTCCCTCCTAGGCTGCAAGGCACTCCCCATCCCCTCCAGCCTCAGTGCTGCAACCAGAGCTGCTGAGAATAACACTGAACATCACACACAGGTTTTGGCCAGCCAAAGTAGGAGCTAACACTGACAAAATCATCCAACATGAGAGCCTTGAGCTGTGGTCCCACTGGACAGTCACACTCAACCCTCTGACGCAGGTCCCCACTGGCAGCCCATGCTCAGATGGACAAACACAGGACATGGTGGCTCATGTTCCCCACCCCCTCACTCTGCAGCCAGTATGAGTAATATCCAAGCTGATTTTAATTTGAAAAATATCACCTTAAAAAGATGCCGGTTCCCTGCTGTGAAAATTAAAACCATCTGGATGGAGTGATTTCAAATAATTAATCTAGGACTCCTTTGGCACCACTACTAATTAAAATATGATACCTTCCTCCCCCTTTTTAAATAAAAAATTTAAATAAAGTTTAAAGATCTAATAAAATAATGTCATAATTTAGAACTAAATGGAAGTCACCTTTCCTGTGGGCTGCAAAGGTTACAGCAGCACTGAGATCCCTGCCAGACAAGTGCCACAGCACAGTTTGAGCAGCAGAGGGTAAGCAGGCATCCAGTGAGACATTCATGCTGATAAACACAGCAGCTTCCATCCCAGAGCCGTGGGAGACAGCCCCAAACCCCCAGGGATCATCCTGCACCCAGTGCCAAGGAGAGGGAGCACAGGGATCTCTGATCCCTGCTGTGACCTGAGCTGCCCTAGCACAGGCTGAGGCCACCCTGAGGTTCCCACTACTGAAAAGTCTGAGTCTTAAGATGCTGGAAACATCTTATTTTCAGGGATCCCTGGCCACCTTTCCTACAAGAGAGATCAGTGTGGCTTTAGGGTGGGATATAACCTGGTTGGCTTCCAGTCTGACAGCTGATGCTTCTTTGTACAACAGGCATCTCCCTAAATTCTGTCAGGAGCAGGGACAGGCACCTTCAACAACACATCTAAAATCAGCTGGGATGAATCCCAGTCCTGAATGCTGCAACAAGAGTTCCTGGGGTGTGTAGACTGACCCACTCACATGCAGCAGGAGTAAAGCTCAGTCACCACCAACACATTTACATTAATTCAAACTGGACTTGGTGTGTTGTCTTGTCTCCATGACAAATATACCACGGCCACAACAAAAGCACCAGGGAAAAACCAAGAAAATTTCCATGCAGAGCTCAGGTTAAATGAGTCCCACCATGCTGGAGCAGCATCCCCACAGCATTCTGCTGCTCTGCACACCTGACTTTCAGCTCCATCTGTCCCTGGATACACCACACAGAGATTACAATCTTTATTTTCAAAGGCCCTGTACTCCAATCTTCAGATCAGGTATTATTGTTTAAATTCTTTGACAGCTAGATATTATGATATATTTTCCAGGGGAATAAGAAAAAAGAGCAAATGAGAAAAGATGTCTTTAGAGAGTGAGATCTCCTGCTACATGTTTTTGCCTTATTGGCCCATTTAACCTAAATCTTCCTGAAAACTCCCACTGGAAGAGACTGGAATTCCTCACAAGTCTAGGTGAAAAGGATTACATATATGTATGTTGAAAAGCTATCTTCCAGCTAAGAAAACATGAAGTCAGGGAGATATGTGAAGGTGGCAGAAAATATGCCAAATTACCTTTCAGATATTTCCTGGGAGTGGGAGGACAGAAGCCAGAAAATCACAGGGAAAGAGAGAAGAAAGAAGGCACCTGAGAAGCGTAAGGTTTGCAAGCACCTATCACAAAATACCCAGTTTCAGATAAAGAAAGAGATAAAGGGGAAAACACAAGAAGGGTGCAAAAGGACTGAACAAGTCTATCTAAGGTTTGGGTTTATTTGCAGGTAAAACCCCTGCAAAAGGAGCCACAGAGACATGGAACTACAGCTGCTTTCACTGTTGACAGGCACCTTGAAGCTGGCCAGTCACAACAGATTTCCTAGGCAAACAGCTCCTGGGAAATAGCTCTAAGAGAGGACCAAGATTTTGTTGCTTTTGTTGCACTTTTTTTTCGTGAAACAAAGTCAGGGAAACCATTCTCAGACTTGAAACCATTTCCACGAAGAGGAAGCACAGCACCTAAGAGAGAGAGCAGCTTTCCCATTCTGTTACTCTGGTACTGCGAACCAGAACATTCCCACAGTTCACAGTGCAGAGATCACATCTGATGGGGAGTAAAATCCACTCTCTGGTAAAACTGAATCTTCTCCTGAGACTCGCAGCACGGGCAACGGTGCTTAAAATAGTTGAAACCTGTTCAAACACTGCCTGCCCCTACAAAAACCACGTGAATCCCTCACAGGACCACAACACAGGAGAGAATAACCCTGTCTCCACAGTCATGATGTAATGATGAGGGAATAACGCCAAAATTAGGTAAAGTCTGCACAGTCTAATGAAGCCCACAGGCTGTGGGCAAGTGAGGGAACCTCGGCTGCATCCCTAAGTTTTGTCTGCACACTTGCATAACCCTGCAAACTGTGTGGCATTTAATGGTTATAATCCACAGAACCCAACTCCCTTCTCAAATATTCAGGTGCAAATTAGGAGTAACCACCCCAATCAATGAGGCTGGTGCTCGGGAGGGCAGAGTTCTGACCCACATACCACTGCACTGAGCTCATCCTGACTGTCCTGAGCAGAACATATGCATGTCCAAGCATTAACAAGGATGTCTGTGGGGAAGAAGAGTAAGAGCAGCTCCAGTTCTTTTCTTTTTTAAACCATTGCTCCTCATGAGCCAGGGAAGTGCTTGGTGTCAGCGCAGGGACAGCCCAGGGAGCAGCACTCCCAGTCCTGACCCTGGTTTTTAAAGATGCTGTTACCCTAAATGAGGATTTCTTTTAAACATTATACCTTTCACTCAGTCAGCACCCTAACTGTTGCACTTGGGGACAAGGACTTTTTGGGGTGTGTAAGCCCCTCAGGGCATCAACACATACACCAAATGCCAAGTTCCTGGGCACATCCTCCTGCCCCATCCTGGGGTGGGAGGGGGGGGCAGGACTGGGGGCTCTGTGTGAACAAAAGGGAGTGCAGAGACAACCTGCCACCCGCAGAACAGCCTCGGTAACTCGCAGGAGCTAGACAGGTTAAATATTTGCATGGGAGACATCAGAAGAAAATCCATAATGCAGCAAAGACCTCAAAGGTACTTACACTGCAGCAACCTGATCCTGTGAATACTTCCACACAAAGGACTTCACACACATCGGAAGTTGCTCGAGTGCTGATAAAGACCCCTACATGGGTTCAGGGTCCCGCCTCTGTCAGCGCCTGCAGGGTGGAAGGCACTGGGAGCACAGCTGTGGACACGGCTCTGGTGAGAGCATCCCCCTCCGAGGGCTGCCTGCCTCACCTGCACTGCCCCCAGGGTCGGTGGGATGGGGCAAGGTGCAGGATCCCAGCACAGGGGCTAATGTTCCCCTACCTGGCACACTCTGGGACACCTCCCTGAGGGTTTCACCTCTGCAGGAGCTGATTAGTGTCCGAGCAATTCTTTCAAGCCCTCCCATCCACGAACCACCACCTCACACCAAGGAGGCTCCTGTCCCACATCCAGTACGCTGAGCTGTCCCTTGGCGTTCCCTGGCCGTGTCTACAGCACACAGGGCCAAGACATGCAGAAATATCTACGCTGGTGCCAAGCACACCAGCCTGAGTGCCCAGCCCAGGCCAGCTGTGCAGGCATGACACACTGTGCTGCAGTTAACCCCACAGGGTGCACAGCCCGAGATGTTCAGGTCATAAAACACCACTCTCACACTCTTTAATATCACTCTCCACTATTTAAGCCTGACACACCATTCACAGAAACATGAAATCACAGAATGGTTTGGGTTGGAAGAGAATTTCAAGTTCAGCTAGTTGCAAGCCCCATGGGCAGGAACACCTTTAACTAGACCAGGTTGCTCCAAGCCCCATCCAGCCTCACCTGGACCATTACAGAGGTCTTACCTGTAGAGATGTCCACCTAAGAAATGCCCCTACCACGGCAGTGACTAACAAAACATGTCCAGGAAACGGTGCTGAGCTGCTGGTGTTCCCCAAGCACCTCAGCGACCATCTCGGGCAGATCCTGCCTCCACACCCTGTAGAGACATGTTGTTTATGCCAGAATGGCACTGGCAAGGTAAAAAGGAGATTCTGAAGTAAAGAAATCCTCCTCTCCAAACTGCCCAGGCTCCTATAGGATTACAAAGTGTCCAAACACAGCCCCCACAAACTCACTCTATTCATCATTTCTTGGGAGAAGCTTAAACTAAAATGCTCTAATTTGAGGTCTTTATTAGTCCAGGCATACGAAAATTGCTTGATAGTTTAGCTGATGTAAGACCAGAATAAATACCAAGGTACGTTCCAGAGATTTTTATCCAACTTTAATAAAACTTTAATAAATCCCTGTATCTGTCATGCTGTGAAAAACAAAACAAACAAACAAAACCATACACACACAAAACAAACAAACAAAACAACCAAAAACCCTCCATCTGAGCTACAAGTCCCATATTACTGTCCCAAGCCTGCACTACCCAGAGGTTGGTCATCATTTACCCACATGAAAAATGAATGTAAAATACTGTCATTCTGACAACGGAGCCATTTGCACCCATTTGTACTTCTAAGAAACAGGATTAAGCAGTGGGAAATCAGATTTGGCCTCTTGCAGATGTTTTATAGATAATTCACTATAAGAGACACTAAAAATATTTTGGCAGTTGCTTCGATGATGGTGAATAAGCTTATTTAGACAAGATTCAGTAAATGTGGAGGCGGGTAGTTGTGTGCTTTAGCACGCCTAGGCGGGGGACGCAGTGAACAAATTCTGCCCTGAACTTTGCCACCTGCAAACTCGCCATGACTAAGAAATAAGCCTGGAAAGAGAAACGTTCAAAATGTTAGCACAGAAATTCCTCTATCTCACCAGGGTGTCTTTGCTGCCTCCAAACACAGCTCAAGTGGACAGTATTTCTACAGAGGCAGGAAAACTGCTTGACAAGTTGCCAGGCTCTGAGTCTGGAATTAGTGAAGGATGAGCCTCAAAAAAGTTCAAAAGATCTGTTATGCTTGAAAAAGCACCTAAAATGAAAAATAAAGGGCCAAACCCTGATGTCTTTGATCATTCTCATTTGAATAAACTCCTACTGACACAGTCAAGCCCAACAGACAACGACCTCAGAACCTGGCCCTGAGCACTTCGCTGAAACGCATCCAGAGCTCTGGAGTCTCTCGGGTCTGGAAAGAGTGTGAACCATTCCCGTCCCTGCAGAGGGTTAGAATTACTGCAAGAACAAACCCTGATGAAGTTATTTTGACTCTCTTGTTCCCAGTCTCAGCTGAACCCAACAAAAACACCGATGTACACAAAAATAACAATAAGGAGAGAATGACAACTGCAGGAATCCCATGTACTCTTGTCTCTCCAGAGCTGCTTCGTTTGTGCCCAGGAGCACAGGACAGAGCACACGGACTCTGACCACTCTCCCACCTCCCTTGGGCAAGCTAGTGACTGGCTGCTCATCCTGAGAGATGAAGTAGCACCACCACATCCTCCTACCAAGGACTCCCAAACACATAAATCTCTCCCGTTCGCCAACACCGTGATGGTTTCACACACTCCAAAAGTTAGTCCTTCCAAGTTCCACTGTTGTAGTTGTGAATGCTCCAAAACGGGGCGAATCGGGAGAAATGTGTAAAGCATCTGCAGTGTTGGATGAATTAAGATAATCAGACGTGCCTGCCACACAAAGATGTTAAACTCTATCAAGCAGGATTCTTACTCTGCACCAGTAAAAGCTGAAAATAGGATAATTCGTTTTATGGATCAGAATATAAGTGTGTTTATGCTTTTTCTCGAAGGGACTCATTGTAACTTTCCCTTCTTCCAGCAAGTGAAAAATATGCTGAAAATAAAGTTGCAGGATGCTCTGGTGTTTTCAGTGGGATTCTTGTGGCTCTGGAACCCAGAGGAGCACAGGCAGCAGCACAACCTACCAGAAGAAAATATTCTGGCACATGGGGAAAATTCCTCTCTGTTTTAAGATTTTAAGCAGGGTTTGCTCTTAGAAATGGTCAAAAAACCAATTTCAAAGATATTTGACTTCTTAATGCTTCTGCTCCCTTTTGCCAAATAAAAGATAACATATTATTAAATGAAGTATAGACAATTGTCAGTCTTAAGTAAGAATACATGAGAGTGAGTATTCTGGGGTAAGGTTTAAAAGAGGTGGACAAGAACTTATCTTTCACAGCACCTCGGGACACACACCTGGAACCAGCTATACAGTGAAGAGTCCCTCAGGTGAAGGACCTTGGAGGAGGGTGCTCTGCACCAGTCCCTTTGGAGCGGTCTCTCCCTACAGACATAGCACAATTCCTGCAAATAGTCTCAGAGCAGCAGCGACAGAAATAATGCAACAACGAACAAAAATCAGGTATCACATTAACTCTCCCTTTAGCACCTTTGGTTTCACATATTTATTTTTGGAAACATTTATCACGGGACTTCTCTTAAACTGTTACCCCTAGTCCTCAGCATATGTAAGACTATATACTTGCATTTTACTGCATTTTAATTGCATGAGCAGTTTTAAAAGTCCTTTTTTTTTTCTTTCCTAGAGTCATTTGGGACAAAAGGCATCTGGCACTGGGTATTTAAATAAGACCTGTCAGAACTATAAAATTAGTTTTATGTTTTAATAAAGGTACTTTAAAAATCTCAAATATAATTCTGCATTCAAACCATAAGTGTTTGGATTAAGAAAAGCAGATCCCATGTTAAATCTTAATATAAAAACTAAATCAAGTACAGAGCTAAGCCAGTCCTCATCTGTGGCATTATAAACAAGAGAAGCAAAGAAAAGAGGTAATACCTCAAATACCTTATTTTGGGGGCATTTTGAGTTTAAAGAATCAGCACTGACCGCATAAAATTTGTATTATCTTACATTATTTGTTTATTATCTCAGTTTATCTAGAGACCCAGGTCACATTTAAAGCCCTATGTTTCCATTCAAAATTTTCTCTGCCCTTTCTGTCTTTGCTGTGCTGGAGCATCCTGCCCTCCTCTCCCCACCCTGAAGGGGTGGCCCCAAGGACCTGCATGGCAAATGAACCCTTGAGGTGGCAGGTGCCACACTGGGAGGGGACATCACTGCTGTAGATGTCCAGCCCATACCCGTCCAAACTCAGGTGGACAGAGCTAACTTGGCCTGGAGGGCTCTTTGATCAACTCTGTAATCAGCATATAATTCACTCTAAAAATCTTCAGACATACAGACAACAGATAAAACCCAAAGCACAAATCCTCTTTCCAACACTTGCTACCCCATGGCAGCAAGCACATCCCTCCTCCCCACTAGGACACCTTCTTACTCTCCTCTTTTTATTTCGCTCCACAACCTTTGGAGTGGACGGGAGAAGGGAAATCCCCACCTCTACTCCTACAGAGCAGACCTGAAATATCTGCAGACAGTATTGCTGGCCACACCTACGTGCCAAGCCCAAGGAGCAGGGCTGCACCTCACCTTTGTCACGGGACAAAGCCACCCTAGAACCCTGACAAGGTGACTCGATCACCCCACATTTGCTGTCACCACCTGAGCTCAGCAACTGCTGCGGGGACTCACAGCCAGAGCCACCGGCACAGAGGAGCCCAAGGACAGGCCACAGCTGAGAAACAGAGATAGCCCGTGGCCAACACCTTCTGCAAGGGCTTTATAGCCTGGCACAAAACTTGAGACTGACCTATGCCAAAAGGAAGCCACTTCTCCATCCAGGCCCTCAAAGGAACCAGCAAACATGGGCTCAGGAGCTTCAGTGCAAGCTCCTAGTGGGGAACCATCTGATTCTTAAGGTCCCTTCCAAACCAAACCATTCCGGGATTCTATGAAGTGGCTTTCCAGGTGCCACCAGGCCCGGGCCTCCTCTGAGGTCACAATGTGGATGAGGGGAGTGGGCAGGGAAGTGTGGCAGGTGCAGACAGGCTCAGGGCAGCCCCCAGCCCCTCCAGCCATGCTGCCCCTCCCTGCCAGCAGCTGCCCAACCTGGCACTGCACCACAGGTCACCTCCGGTGTGAGGAGTTAATGCTCATCCCCCAACAGGCGCAATGAAAAGGAGACAAAAGAGCAGGATGCTGGTGAATGACAGCAGTGGGTGGCCCAGCTCTGCACACAACAGGCACAGCCAAGTGTGTCTGGCACCAGACAATGGTTGGGCTGGAGGTGTGTGAGGCGGCAGCGCCTGCGCCGTTCTCACGGCGGGGCACCGGCCCATGTCGCCTCACAAACCCGGGACGCGTCCTCTCCTCACTCCCATGTCCTCTCTGGGGCTGGGTTTGGTTTTTTTTCTGTGTTGTCCTTCCTACTGGGACGTTTGCAGCTCCGAAAAAAAAGCAGATCAAACATCCCCAGAAGGTGTATTTAGTGCTGCCCCTTGGGTTTCCATGGCTTCCTTGCCATTTTCCTGCTGCCCAGGGAAGCGCAGCCGTATTTCAGGGTAGCAGCCCGGCCCCTGGGCTCCTGTGGGCAGAGTGCCTGACGTCAAGTGCTGCTAATGCGTTTTGCATTTGTGCTTGGGGGCAGGAAATCTCAACTTCCAGTGCCAAGGGGTTAATTATAATTTATATAGCAAGATCTCAGGCTGTGGGGATTTTTTTCTCTAGCTAATTAAGAGGTGCAATTACCTTTGAGAATCAAAGGGACATTCTGGTACCCCGCTCTAAGAAACAGATTACAGGCACTTAAAACACAGCGACATCTTTGCTTTTCTACACATTCTTAGTTTTTGATGTAGATCATTAACAAGAAACTGTCATATTTCTGATCCATCATAACAATGTCCTGCTGACCACCCTATGGAAGCCACTGCAGTAAGGTAACACAGAGCACTGCTACTTTCCCTGTGATACATCACCTGCTGATCGGGGCTCTGGCAAAACTTTCTGCTTATTAATTAACAAAGCTTCATGGTAATCTTGAGGTGGGTAATACCTAAACAGCCCAGCCTGTGCTCAGACCACAAGTCCAGGACTACTTACTCCCAAGCCAAGCAGTGGGTTGATTAATAGTATTGTATTGATTTAACAATAATTATTGTTTTGATCCATAAATATTATTACAAGTAATAATTACAAATTAACCCAATCTTTTAATAAGTATTGTATTAATTTAGTAATAAATATTACTAAATCGTCCCAGACCACGTGGCAGCCCCTCTGCATTGCCACGTCCTACCCAGTGGTCCAGAGCAAACAGGAGGACACTGCTTGCCACACAAGCTTTGGGGCCTGTGGCCGAGGGACAAGTAGCAGCAGCACCCAGGAGAGACAAGGAGCACCCAGAGTGGTCAGGCAGGCTGCTGGCAGCGCCCATGGAACCCCCTCCAGCAGCTCCTGCCCGGGGAGATGCAGGACAAACACTGCTGGGCAGCGCTGGGCACGCTCATGCCCTGCTCCTGGCAGCAAAGCCATCCTCTCCCACAAACTCCCTCCAGCAGCTCCTTGCCTTCCTGTTTGTGCAGAGGCTTAACAGCTACAGCTCTCTCTTCCCACCACTCCCAGAGGTGATTACTGAGCCATTTGCAAAGGGTTAATTTAATTGAATATTCAGATGTGGGGAGAGGGTGGTTTGGGCTAAAGACAGTCAGAAAAGGTTCTGGGGAACCCTTAAAGTCCTGCTCTGTGGAGTCTGTAGAGTTACACATGCAACACAGGCTGCAGCCTCAGCTCGGCTTGGCACAGACTGCACAAATAGATCCTCCACCATTCATTACTTTTTAGGGATGCACTGGGCTATTGCTCTCTGGGAAATGAAGTGCTTAAGTTAGAAACTGATGCTGTGCAGTTGTCAGCAGCCCACACAAGCTGCAGGCTCTCACACACCCACACCAGCAGCCTCTACCCTGACCCAGAACTCAGCTTGAAGCAGAGGTGAGGCCGGCAGGGCAAGAAGACCAACCCTTCCTCTAAGGAGGGAATTCCAAGAGGAACCTCTGTCCAGGTGGATTAGAAACAAAGCTCATGGTGGCAAAGCCAAGAGGGGAAGCTAAGCAGCTGGTACCCAACATCAGCAACTCTCTACCATGACTTGATTACACTGTGACAGGTTTATCAGGCTGCCCTTTGATGTGCTGACAGCAGCAAACTGACTGTGTTGAACTTGTGGCCTAGCAGGCGGAAGCACCCAACCCAGAAACACGCTGTGTGAAGCATTATTGTTAATTTAGGATGAGATAACACAGTTGACACCTCAGCATGGAGAGATGCCTACTGGCACTGCTCATCTCACAAGAGCTCCAAGAAGCTCCTTCAGACCTGATAATCAGCACATCCTACAGGTATTTCCATCCCTGGAAGCCATCCTTTGACAGGCAGCTGCCAGAGAAAGGGCACATCAGTAGTCATAAAGTATTTTACAAGAACATCTACAAAACTGTAGGCCTGTAGCAAGCAGAGTGTTTCCAGTACAACCCCAAACAGAATAATCTGTTTCACTTCAGGAGACTAAGCAAAAACCAGGAAGGTTTTCCTATGGAAAGGTTGAGAATAATCAGGGCAGAAGAGAGGATGGCAGTTTTTATTACTCTGTACTGGAAGGCATCTTGCTCCTTACTGGTGCAAGCAAATGGTTGAGGAAGGATCTGGCTCAGCCCTGGAAAAAGCAATAGAGGGATTACAGAACTAGTGTGTGCAGTCTCAGTTTAACCCATGAACATGCACAGCATTCAACGAAAAAGCTTGCAAACGCTTCATCAGCAACAGGACCAAGCTACACAGGAAAGCAAAAGAAAGGAAGGGCAGCTCCAGAGGGAAATAAATCTACACCAGCATTACCTTTCCTTACAGCTTGCTATTTATTGAAGAAGCAGCAAAAGCTTCAGTGTGCTTCAGAATACAAACGCTGACACGGAAATTCAGAGCCCTGAACCACTTCCAACAGGGAAAATATACTGACCGCAGTCTCTTTGGAGGTCAAACAAAATCAATAGCCTTTCTCTCCAGTCTGTCTCTAAACTAAGCTTCTTTCAAAGACATCCAGAGAAAATGGATCATCTTTTGTTGTTGTGTGTGGTTTTGGGTTGGGCTTTTTTTTGTTTTGCTTTTTTTAAGTGGTCAAACATTCATGGAAGCATAAGAAACTCCTTCCTCCCTAAGCATACTGAAAGGATTGTATAGAAGTCAACACTGCCCATCAGTTTTACTACACAATAGATGAGTTATCCACTTCTTGGGGAGGAAACCAAGCTGGAAGCTGCTTAGTGCTCAGTAAGAGAGGAAAAAATAAATCAATGCATTTGCTTGATTGGAGTAGTTTAAAGCTGGTTGTCAATTAGTTCAACACAGTTTGCTGTTAGAGAGCACAACAATTTAGCCCCAGGAGCTGAAGTTTGCTGCATTTCCTCAGATTCCTCCTGCTGAGAGACAGATATTGGCTGCAGACAGGTCAGGCACGGAGGAGGAGAAGGGGTGAGGCTGAAGTCACAGCCACAGAGTGAGAGCTGGTGAGAGGGAGCTGACATCGGATAGAGCCAGGCTGGTGACTGCTTCCTTCCATTCCAAGTATACAGCAAACTGGATTCATGTCCAGAAAGCAGTAGAGATGGATGATAGCTGGTTATCACACTGGTACACACCTTTTAAGATAAACTACAGCTTATACACCCTTGGGCATGCTATCATCCTTACCACTAAGTGGGTCACCCCAAGCTGAGGGAAAGGGCAAAAGGAGTAAGGGGGAGAGTGGAAAACTTTGTGTACCTCCAATTTATTAAATAATACAAATTCTTAAAAATCTCAATACAAAAATCACAAAGAAGGACAAACCACAGAAGTCACTTCCTAAGGGTCCCACTGAATGCATCCAAAGGAGAATCACTGCCTTCAGAGCAATAGATCACTGATGCCCTTACCTGCCAGTTCTGTTCTGACAATCAGTGTCGAAAGACACTCACCAAAACAGTAATTCAAGCTGAGAAGGCTGTCAAGAGGTCACCCAGCTCAACCCTCTGCTCCAAGCAGGACCATCAGGGCTGGAGATCACTCCTTAGCTGTGTTCCAGTTCCCCTGCAGCAGGTGAGCTAGTGACATCCTGATCTAAGCACACCTAAGGGTCACAGTTACTGCATCACAGACACGGCTGGAGAGGGACAGACACATCTGCAGCTGACTTGGGCCCCAGCACCAGCAGCACTGAGCACTGACCTCAGCAGAGTGAGCTGGCCATGACCCTGAGCCTCTGGTGCCCTTGCAGCCACAGTGAGTCACGTTCACCAACAGGCATCCATCCCACACTGCTGGTTTGCTGCTGTCAGAACCTCTACGAGCCGTGCTCCAGCTACTCTGTGTCTCTGACTCCCCTTCCAAGCACAGCACGCGTGCAGCACTGCACACCCCGACCCACCCGCACTCACATGTGCCACGAGAAGGAGGGTTTGTTCCACCAGCCCATGTAAAGGGCATCTCATTTCTGAGTGAACACACCTAGCATCTTGTAATCAGGATCTTAGTTATTCTTGTGCCCACACAGGTCTAATAGCTCCAGCGCTGGAAAATCCCAGGGAAGCTCAGAACCGGTCACAGCAATGGTGACCACCAAACGCTCACCCCAACTCCACCCAGCAGCAGGAACAGCCAAGGCTAGGAGCGAGAAACAAAAGTGCTGCTTCTTTGTAATGCTTTTTATCTCCCCTCCTCCAGCCCCCCCAGGTGGGACAATTTACCCGGTGACTATAGAGCTCTTACATGTGCTTGTTAGCACCCCCAAATTAGTAGGTGTAAAGTCAATATCCTTTTGTCTATTTACTCCTAATGAGTCACCAGTCAGAAACTTCACTTGAAAAAAACGGTTACAAATGCAGATGCCGAAGCAAATGAAATAAAGGCAAGAATCACAGACGTTGCACAAAGGCAAGGGGCTGGGCACACCACACAGCACCAGGCCATTGTCACCGGCTCAAACCTAACAGCTTTGATTTGCCTCCCACCGGCTAAAATGGTTTGAAATGCAAGGTCTGAACAAAGGTGCAAGACACAGGAGGAATGGGAGGCACTGCTGGGCACTTAATCTCCTTTCAGTCTCACACAGGAGTTCCAGGAATGGCTCTGCTGAAGTCGGTGGAGTTACAGGAGTGTAGGAAAAAGGATAATCAGGCCTCGGCTGTTACAGAGATCCAGCCCTGTGATCCCTCCATGCAGAAATCTTATTTGGGATTTACACTGAAGTTACCTTTAGGCAAGCTCCTTTGTTGCTGGAACCTGGGACAACATCACTAGTCCCAACAGGACAAGAACAGCTTTTGACAGCTGTGGTGTTCACTCTCTTACTCAACACAATGCATGATTTGAAACCAGGAGCCCAAAGCATCCCCCAGTCTGCCTCAGCATTCACCCCTGCAAACTATGAGCCTTGGAACTGTCCTTGGCCAAATGCTGGGGACACTTGGACATTGTTTTTTAGATTTATCTGGTGTTCACATGCCATCCTATTCCTAGCCCTCCCCTGCTGCTTCTCTGCACTGAGGTCTTCATTGCCTCCAGAGACTGTGGGCAACATCGTCTGGTGTTACAGCTCCCCCCTCACATTCAACCACCCATTTCCTCTCCTGCTTGTCCTTCCAAAAGCACTTGAGAACATCAGGTATAAACCACAGCACACCAGCCACGCCAGCTCAAAGCCAGGATCCTCAGCATATGTCACCCACCATATGGTCAAACACCAAAGGTTCACATCACCACCGAGCCGCTCAGGCACAACATCCGCTCCCTCCCTGTCCCACCAGCCCAGCTTTTGGATGAGGGCCAGGGCAGCTGAGCAGCGGTAGAGAACAAGGACTGCTCTCCACAGAGCTACCTGGGGCCAGATCCTTCCAGCCAGCAGTTGCCATCACAGATGGAGAAGATGCAAAACTCATCCCAGCTGGAAGGCGGCCGGGTCACGGCAGATGGCAGGGTTTTGTTCCTGTTGCTTTGGGAAGAAAGGCACCTTTTTTGGCAGCTGCAAATGCAGAAGAGGCGGCCTCTGAGGCACACATTTCTTCTCATGGAGACAAGAGCAAAGAAAGTCTGAGCGCTACCCAGTCATTCTCCAAGCTCAACCAGGCAGCATCAGCAAAGGATGGACACATCCCCAAAGTTATTACAGCACAAGTCAGGGACACAAAGCTCAGGAGACACTGAGAAAGTCGCAGCTCCTACAGCACCATAAAAGCATGAATTGTTTGTTACGAGGATTCAGAAAATGCTGAAAATTCTTCAGGGACCAAAGTGCGCGCTATTTATTGCTAGCAAAAATATTTATTTATTGCTGGCAAATATATTTATTTATTGAGGTCAACTCATTAAAAGGGATGCTCAGAGGGTGCAGCCATGTGACCATCTCCCTTCAACCTCAATACCTCTGCTCTTCCTCACTGGAAGCAAAATTAGGTGGGTATTTTTTTTACTGGGCCTTCTCACTCCCTGTACTTCCAGCTCATCTTCCACTTCTTGCAAGCACTGAGACCGCAGACGCTCTACACGTGTTCTCCTCTGCATCCGACTGGCAGGCAGTCTGGAAAATGCCAGTATTGGAACGGCCTGGATTCAGCGGTTTCTGAATGCTGATCGGACACTATTTCGTTCAAGCCACAGATAGTCATTTTTGGGGGGTATTTTCAGCTGCCTTTTTGGACTCTTCCAGATTTCCAAGCGTCACACATCAGCAGTTTCTCCTCTTCACAGCTTCATTGTTTTTCACCCTTCTGCCGAGCCTGGGGCTCAGTGCAGTTTTGTAGGGCCTGGGCGCTTCCCCGTTCTGCCAGATGGCCACGAAGTGCAACCGGCGTTGTTAATGTTTGCTGTGCTCCACCTTGCAGCTGCGGAAATTCCTGACTATCTGGTTTTTCAAAGAGCTGAGGTGAAATCCGAGCGACTGAATTGCCCTACTTTTTCATAAATTTAACACCTTTCTTGAGGAAACCCCAACCTGAAGACAGGAATGGTCTCACAGCATCTAAAAGCACCAAATAATTACCTCTAACCAGGCTACCAATGTGGTCTCCATTACCACCGTCTCCTTAGCATCTCTCCATCTGCAAATCTTTTATCCTGCTGGCACACCATGAGGTGAGGAATCGGTGCAGCCTTGCTCTGGGGTGAGGGAGGGACAACAAGGACACTGAGATGATGAAATTCATGCCACTTCGTTATACACGAGGAACAAAGTTCCTTCTGTCTCCACTGTCTGAGGGTTCAGCCTCAGTGTCCCACCACCCAACCTCAGCAAAGGGGAGCAGGAGGTGCTCCAGGTGAGCGATGTGGCCAACACCAACACCACTATTAATCTCCAGGAAGCTACTGACTTTCACAATCTCAAACAGCAACCCAGTGAGGTTCCATGGTAGCCTCAAGCAGGAAGGTACTCTTCACACACCAAGTTTCGCATTTCCTATCCCATCTTTAATTAGGCAGTTCTTAACAGGGTTACTGACATTGTTCATTTCCTCCAAACATGTCTCATGAAGGCAAAATCTCATTGGCCGCTTGACATCATGCACAGTGATGAAAGCAAAATGTACAAGATAATTTGTTGATAATGTTTTCCTTCCTTTCTCTCCAAAGTAAAAGCAATTAAAAACCCTTTTGGAAATGCAGACTAGACTATTCATAGGGTGCTTTTAATTGCACCCCAAGAACCAACTTCAATCAATGACTGGCCAAATAGATATGGGAAAACCTCAGATAGCACAAAACAAGGTTTGATAACAGACACCAACATAGAACAACTGTAATAAACCCAAAGGAACTCTCTCAGTATTTGTGCACAGAACCACTCATAGCCTAAATATTTATTTTAAACTATGTAAACTGCTTCCAGAACTTCATCACAGAATCACAGAATGGTTTGGGTTGGAAGGGACCTTAAGGATCACCTCCCACTATCCCCCCCCCAGCAGTCCCAGCACAGATTTCAGATAGAATTGCTATACTGATATGCACAGTGTATTTCCAGAGTCATGGAGTAGTAAGGGAAGTCCAAAGTTTGTTTCTCTGTTATTTCATCAGAGCCAGGGAAGAGCATTTAGCAAAGCAGCTGCTTGAGCTTCATGGGAAAGCACCATGAAGAGAGCAAGGCAGGAACAGATAACATCATATTGACCTGTCTTCAGGGTCTGGCATTCACATTTTCATAAAGTGTCTAAGAAGATAAATCACTATACTAATAATATTTGTATTGATTATCTAAACTGAAGCAGCAATCGACTCCATTGTCTCACTTCCTCTTAAATTGCTCACAGATGGGATCCTATTTCCCATTCTGCATTTCTAATGGGAACACTTAAATCACAGTGCAGAATTATATACACACACAAACTGTTAACAAAAACCCTTTTATGACTTGCATGAAAATAAAGATTTTTCACTTTGTAACTCCCTTTCCACTCCACACAGAAATTAAAAATGACAAATTATCAGCAGACCTCTAAATTACCTCTCCTCGTTATTTCTGGGTCCCTAATATTTGCTGACAGACAGGCCTATGCTTTCCAAACCTTGATCAGTGCTTATGGAGACCTGAAGTTTCCATAAGTCCTCTGTGAAGGACACAGAGTTAAAAAGTTAAAAGCAGATTTTTTTCCCCCCATGAAAGTCAAGGCTCTTTAAGCTATCTCAAGATCCAGAAGTAGGGAAATCCAAAATCAATGTAGCGTCAGAGGAAAAATAAACAACAGGTTTTTCTGTTACAGCAGGTACAAAACAAAGTCTCCTTGAAGAGAGAATGGACTTCAGGTGTGAAGCTGGCTGCAGCAGGAGCTTGGGACAGCAGCTACCAAAACCAAAAGTAAAGGAAATTGGCAACAAATTCATTGTTTGGGATAGGTTTGTCATGAATCAAAAAGCAAAAAACTTGGATTTCTCTTAAAGTTCTCATCCTGCTTAAGTAAGGATTTTCTCTATCCTGGCATAGGCACAGAATATGGCAGAATAAGAACTAAAAATGTCTTCAATGTACAGATGGTTTGTATAAGATGCTCCATATTTCAAATGGAACCTTTCAGAGCCACCAGGAAGGTGAGGGCAGCCGAGGCCCCTCGCTGCCCAGAGCAAGCTGGAGCCCNCCCAGCCCCAGCTCCTGCCCCATCCCCAGCCCAAGCTGCATCCTCATTCCCAGCCCCAGCTCCTGCCCCATCCCCAGCCCAAGCTGCATCCTCATTCCCAGCCCCAGCTCCTGCCCCATCCCCAGCCCAAGCTGCATCCTCATTCCCAGCCCCAGCTCCTGCCCCATCCCCAGCCCAAGCTGCATCCTCATTCCCAGCCCCAGCTCCTGCCCCATCCCCAGCCCAAGCTGCATCCTCATTCCCAGCCCCAGCTCCTGCCCCATCCCCAGCCCAAGCTGCATCCTCATTCCCAGCCCCAGCTCCTGCCCCATCCCCAGCCCAAGCTGCATCCTCATTCCCAGCCCCAGCTCCTGCCCCATCCCCAGCCCAAGCTGCATCCTCATTCCCAGCCCCAGCTCCTGCCCATCCCCATCCCAGGCTCCTGCCCCACAGGAAGCCCAACAAAGCCCTGAGCCACCTGGAGCTTCAGCTCATCCCCCCCCCGCCTGCTTTCAAGGGACAATTTCACCAGTGCCCCACTGCAGATGAAAAGGGGAGACATTTTAAGAAAAAAAAACCAAACCAAAGCTATGGGGGATTGTTGGGCAAGAAGGGAAGAGTCCAGAGCCACAACACAGCAGCTGGACAGCGAAGGCTGCTCTGGCTCAGGCCAGTCCCCAGGACCCATATGAGTGTACAGCTGCCATGGTGAATGATCATCCCCTATGCTGAGGTCACCTCTGCCCCCAGGCTAAGTAAGTGAAAATAAATGGTTTATAAGATAAAAGGTCTTTTAAAAAATTTATTTGTCTTGTCGTGATGTCAAAACTCTAATGAGAAGAGATTGGAGGCAGCAATATGTCGGTTAAATGGGAAACAGCCATCCTGATGGTTCAGCAGAATAATTACAAAGCAGGTCCCAGGTCATGCAGAATTTGGGGCTGAACTGCACTGGCAGACAAACCCTTGCACGCACCTGTTCCTGGGAAGAAAAACAACTCAGAAATATATGTGGAAAAATTGTGGGAAAACAGGTGTATTTCATGAGCCCAAATTGCTACTTGGACTACATCTCCTGTTTTTCTTGCAGGTAAATTCTGTGCCTTCCAGCCACAATGAGTTTAGTTTTTTCCTCCTGATGTGCCCAGGAGAGGGATCAAAATTGAGATAAAATATTCCAGGGAGGGAAAGGGTTAATCAGATTTCCCAAGGCAGATTGCTGTTAAGGTGCCAGAAATACTGAGGGGAAAGAATGACTTGCTAAAGATGGGACAATGGCGCTGGTATTTTGCATTTGTTTCCAGGCTTTCAGATAGAACAAATGGGAGTCATTAGTGAAATGAGTTTAGGGAGTTCTAAATTAGCTGTCAGGCTGCCAAACCCGAAGAAGTGCTATGTCAGCCATTAATTCTGGAGAGCACTGGATTACCCAAACCTAGGAAGGAATCCTGCAAAATTTAGAGTCAATTAAAGGAGGCTATTTTGCTATAATAATATTTTCCACACGTATTACACCTCCTCATGGAACAGAGCCCAACTTCTACCACAAATGAAATCTCTGGCAGGATGGAGTGTGGCTGATGTCTAGACAGCTGTAATGTGCTCTCCATGGGCAGGTCCCCTGGCATCTCGGGGAAGCTCCAGCCTGAACAGAAGGTGGGGGCTGCAGACAGCAGAGCACATCACCCAGGCTGGGGTGGCCCCAGGAAGCAGACACCCATTTCCCTCAGCTCCTCGCTTTCTCTGTACCACCCAAACAAACTCATCTGTCAGGGGCGTGGTGCTGCCCCCGGAACGCCCATGCCCTGGCGTCACACCTGGCATCGTGTGTGCACACCACCTCTTCCATTTCCTTCCCTCCTTGGTCCGCTTCACCCCTTTAACAAATCCATGCCCTGTTAATCCCCCTAAACCTCCTGTCTCAGAGGAGTTCTGAACTAAATCCCACTGAACCCCGCGGGAGTCTTCAGGAGGATCCAGTGTCCAGCGCTGGGATGCTGAGGAGAGATGTCCTCCCTGTGCTCTGCCCCCCGCACAGGGTGTCCTCAAACAAAGCCCCCATGCTGCAGACTAGAGAGCCTACAAATGAGAAGGGTTACAAAAGAGAGGCTTTACAGCCTCCTGGGGGACCCAAGAGTATTTTTTAAACTATGATGGAACAGGTCCATGGACAAAATAGCACCTGGAATGAGCTGACTGTGATGTACCTACACACAGCACATCCCAGCCTTCAGGACACCCAAACACTCCCGCAAATTAAAGTTACCTCCACCGGGAGGGCAGCAAAGGGCTCTCACACCTCTCCACTGATGGCTATCACTGCTCATTGCCCTGCAGGACAGCAGTAGCTGGGGACAAATTAAACCAAAAAATCCCATGGCTGTGAAATACAAATGAGGCAAAAAATGCCTTCGCCCAACCAAGAGAGCTCTGTCTCCACAACTGCGCCGGATACACAGATCGTGAACAAACAGGATAGAATGTCTTCTGCCTTTTGTGAAATGAAAATAAATGAAAGGATCTAAGGTTTCAGGTCACTGATCCCTCTCTTCCCTATCTGTACCATTTATCGGAGGTAGAATATAAAGGTTCCAGGTCCTTTTCTTTCTTTTTTTTGTCAGCACTTTAATAGTTGTTTTTTCTCCTTCACCCTTTCATTTTCTGAATGAAAGGAGCACTTAGGAACCTGTAAAGTAATAATAAGCTTATAACAGGAATATTGTTTTTCTGGGCCAGTGCAAACTCCTTCTGAATAGGTCGAAGAGATTAAAGTAAAAATGCAATTTGTAAATAGATCAGTCCTTTAATTAGTTTATAGTCTGTTAAGAGATAATATTTTGCTCACATAGATCATCTGTTATCTAAAGATCTCAGAGCACTTTAGGAACATCAATTAAGCCTTTAAAAAAAAACAACCTTGGGAGATAGGTAAGTGTATTTAGATTAATTAGTGTTGCTGTGAGCAGCATGCATTATTATTAGATTTAATTTAGTCCAATAATTGACTTATCTGTTAATGGATTCTAATTCATTGGAGAAGGGATCAAATCCATCTGATTAAAAGGATTACATCGACTCAATTAATTTTATTAACTGACTTAATTTGCCATTTAATAATCTGACACACAGGCCAGATCTTGGCCCCAAAGAATGTATAAACCAAAAATTACACACCGGAATTATTATGACATCAAAATTATGCATTGCGGAGCATGCATTTTTCCTTGCACATGGCATTTGCACACCTGGATAAAACAGTCAAGGGGGATTCCTCCAGGCGGATTCCCCCAGCCCTGCAGCATCATTCCTCGCTGACCTAGGGCTGGCTGCTCACTCTGCTGTATTTCTGGTAGCTGTTTGGAAAGGAGCAATTCTCTGCCTCAGATCTGCCACCTGCCCTCTGTTCTGGGCATTCTCTGCAACCAAGAGGTGAGAAGTTTTACAGAAGTCAATAAAACCTTGCAATAAAAGTCATCTCCTTTCAAAGGCAGGACAACCCTCCCATGCTAGCCATTTGGAAGCTGGATATGTGCAAAAAAAAAAAAAAAAAAGCTGGGGGGAATAAAAAAAGCATCTGGACACTGTTCTTTAACCACTTGTGAATGTAAGGGAAGAGAGTGGAAAGAGGTGCTAAAATGTTATTATCTCCCCTATCCTGAAAACTGGCTAGTGCTAATGGGCTGGTGATGAGCACCATGGACCTTCCCCCTGACACCTGACAGAACTTCCCATGTGAACCCTGAGCTGCGTGGCTCTTGCCTGATGTTACCTTCTCTTAATGAGACCGAGTTGTCGAGAGAATTCAGGGCTGGAGCCAGCTCACGGTCACCTTTTCCCACGTCTCTTGCCTTGTCCTCAGACTCTGGCTCTTGCTTGTCCACCCAAAGCCTTCCCCAAGCCGCAATCCTTAGGCCACCAAGCCACTGCCCCGTCCCTCGGCAGGGGGGATGAGGCAGTGCAGAAGCGCTGGGAGCCTGTGCCCTCTGCGAGGCTGGGGGACACAGCCCAGAGGCTGCGGTGCCCGGGGCACAGCCCGGCTCTGGCAGAGACCGTGCCAGCAGAGACGGGAGAGGGAAAGGGCAGAGGACACACGGCCATCTGCTGCGTGCGAGGAGAGGTGTCCTCCTCCAGATGCAGACCTGACCGGCAAGACAGAGATGTGGATCAAAAGTTTGCAACTGTTGAGATCCCCAGACCGGGTTTAAGCCTCTCTCTGGTCTTGATCAAAGGTTGCTCCATAATAATGCCTCAGGGGGTGGGGTTTCTGGCACATAATGAACCCTGTGTCACTGCCTTTGTGTCCAGGTTTGGCTGTAACACAGATGGTTCTCACTCCAGTAACTCCGACATCTCTCCCCCCTGCATTATCCCAGACAGGAACTGTGCGCGGTCACAGCCGGGCCGCCGTGTCCCCACCTCACTGTCTCCCCGATAATCATGCTCCGAGTGCTCCCGTGCCAAGCAGGACCGTGAGCAGATTTCCATAGCCTTTCACAGGGGTAGGGACGAGAAGGCTCCGCAGCCCCGGGGAGTCTGATGGGGAGGCTGCGGGAGGGAGCCGGGCGGGGCTGTGGAGGCGTCGGCAAAGCAGGGGCAGGAGCGGGGCTGCGGTGTCGGGCAGGGCTGCGGTGTCGGGCAGGGCTGCGGTGTCGGGCAGGGCTGCGGTGTCGGGCAGGGATGCGGTGTCGGGCAGGGATGATGAGGGAGCTCCCCAGCCGGGGAATCTCGGGCTCTCCGGGCGCAGCACCGCCCTTGGTCAGGAGCAGGCTCCCGCACGCGCGTTTGTTGTTCAGACACGATTGCATATGTATGAAGGGGACAAGATGGGCTTTGACACATAAATTAGCACTTGTCAGCTGCTCCCGGGAACACTTCCCTGCTGCACCCACTGTAAATGCCGCCTTCTTTCACGGAGAGGAAAACTCCATCACGGCACCTGGCAGGCACCGCGGGCAGGAGCCGGCCCCGGGCGGCGGCAGCAGCACCCCGCGACTCGTTTACATATCAAACCTTGGGAGGATGAATGCAATCAAATGACACAATAATTAGCAGCCAAGTGGCACTTTTCACTCCTGTCATATCTGGAAATTTGGGAATGACAAAGGACGAGGCTGATGAGACCGCGGGGCAGGGCTTTCTCAGAGAGCTGCCGTGACTCCCCGCGAGTGCCCGGGGTCCCTTCCACCGGCCCGGCGCTCCCCGGCTGTCGCTGCCCCTGGCACGGCCACGCCGCTCCTGCCCCCGCGCTGCCAGCGGCACAGCTGCCCCCGGTGCTCGCCGTGTGCCTCGCCAGTCCTGCAGCTTCCTCAGGGAACAACTGGTCCCAGATTCTGACCTGCCATGGCCGCAGCTCAGCCCCACCCGGCCGGCGCTGCAGGAGACAATCTCACATGGTGCCAGCCAACGCGCACAGCCCGTACAGAAACACGGAACGCATGGGCCTGCACGTCCCAAATGCAAACAGGACAAGTGTTCTGAACAACCCCAAAATCCTCCCAACAACCAACTGGTGCAAAAGCATCTCAGCTGCAACCATCTCAAAATGCACCATAATTACAGCACTTTTCGTAACTCAGCCTCTAGCAGCACTTCCAGCATGTTGCTTGTGTGCAAATCACAAAGAGAATAGTTGAATGCGCTGCTAGTCCGGGGCAAATATGTCTTTTCTGCAAGATCCACGTGCTCAGACATTCAACTTGAACTCTGGGGTACTCTCAAAGCTCCCAAAGTCTAATTTCAGCTCAAACCAAATATCCCTCCACCTGAAAAGATGAGAGTTGAAACACTGGATTCACTCAAACACAAGCCCAGAGTTCATGGGGAAAGGACTTCCCCCACCACCAACTTGGGTATCATTTATGAATTGCAGTAGACACGCTGAGAGCTCATGCCTTGGGCAGAAAGAGATTTTTCTCTTCAACCATACACTAATAAATTGGGTCATGGCATTAGTCTGGGAACTGCCTGCAGCTGGGAGGCAGCTCCAACACAACAAATCTCATGTTCTTAACCTGGAAAGGGTTTTTTTTTTCCTTTTATCTTGTTTTTTATTGCTCTTACTACTTTTTTCCCAAGAGGTTCTTAGCACAACATCCTGGATTAACACCTTTGACCTGCAGTCTGGGGGATCCCAGTAAATATTCTTACCATATTTATCTCCATCTTCTCCTTTGGCGCTGATCCTCCTGCCGAGCACCTGGATGTGCTTCCCGCTTGTCCTGCTGTAGAGCTGATAGAGCCGAAGCTGCTTCCTGCTCACATCGTCCCTTGCTCGCGTCTGGTTCTCCACGTGTATCCGAAAATCCACATTGTCCTCAGCAGCAAACATCTGAGAGGGGTGGAGAGTGGGGAGAGAGAACAGGACAGACCATGAACACAACGAGCCTCTTGGACAGGAGAACTGCACACCAACCTGCCAAGGGTACACGGCACCTGAGGGTTCAGATTTGGCTGCCCTGCACTTGACAGCAGTACCAGGCACTCAGTGAGTACTTCCACCCAGAGCTGGTGCTTAACAGTAAACCAGACCTTGGGGTTTTATAATCAAACTGGGTTTTTTTTTAATAAAAACTTCTGCTTGGCCCTGCTTTGATTTGATCCTGGTCAGCCACACTGGCCATAAATTAGGCTCTCCACTGCACATACACAGCTTCTACCAGGTTACACAGGCACGTATAGGAGAGTGGGGACAGACAACCCCATCGCAGAGATCTGGTGCATCACCTTCAACAGCTGCATTTATTCCCTGGATTAACTGCAGAGAGAAGTCAAGGGAAAAAACCATTTGTGCTACCCTTGGCAGACTAGACTCGAGCTTTGCACAGGCATAAAACTGACTACAATAAAAGTGTCACTTGTACACTCTTGAGCTTGACTGTTTGGCCAGCTCTGCTCTTCAGTGAAACGATGCCTTTCTGTCCATGGATGCCTTTCTATCCACCTCAACAGGGCCATGGGAGATCCCTGCTGGGGAGAGATCATGAGAAGTGGTGAGAGTCAAACCAGCTTGTTCCACTAGTGGCCGTGATCAGCAGGGCTCTGACTGCCTCAGCCACCTCATCTGTTTGTTCTGACCAAGGGAGTAAATAAATTAACCTTAGTTCACTACAGCCTTGAAATATTACAATAAACTTTTTGTTTAGTTTCATATCTTAACTATTCCCAAGAAACACTGAAACAAGATTCCAGCTTTTGCTTTCAAAGAGTCGTCCTGACTTGCCCAAGGTCAGAGGACCCAACAACACCAATGTTCTCCAGATGCCTTCCCAAATGAGAGACTGGGCAGCATGCACCCAAGAGCACTTCACACCCAAACAATATGAAAGCCCAAAAATCACTCCATAATCTGTTCATTTGTGATCTGTGGAGCATTTGCACCACAACATCCACACTGTCCACTCCAAACTCACAGATGGGCAACATTTTGGTTGGGCAATTCCCTTCACAGGACAATAAACCATTTAAAAACACAACCTGCAAGCAAAAACAGTGTTCTGATCTATCAGTGTGGGGAGGGAGCTGTCAGTGAAAATGAAAAAGGTCAATAAATCCTTGTTCAGATCCATTCCAGGAAAAAACACACAAGAGCAAGTGGCCCCAACACACCAAACACACCAGCCGCACATCAGCCTCCAGCATGTCATCTCATACCAGCAAGTATTTGAAGACATATACACCCTGAAAGTCAAAACCTCAAAAGAACTTTATAGCATTTCCAATTCCAAGGGGATCCCCAGGCCTGCAGCAGGAAGAAAACTTCAGGCAGGCAGTGCTGCTTAGCACCAGACCTCCACAAAGCAACCTGAACCAAAACCCCGTGTTCAGCACAGTGCAACAGCAATGAGTTCACAGCGCTGCTGCAGGATCGCCTTTGGCTGGGATTTTGCCATTGGAATTTTTGGAGAGAAGACGATTTTGCTGTGAGTTTGCAGTCAGAAGCCCATAGGGAGCTGAAGGCACAGGCTGGGCAAAGGGAGGCTCAGGACAATGCTGGGACATTCACGGTGACAGCAGATGTGACAGACAAGGGTCACAGTATTTCCCACTCTCAGAAAACAGTGCAGCCAGAAGCTGTGACCCAAAGCTGAGGATGTAAGAGGAGAACCAGCTGTGGCACCTGCCCAGAGAGCACGGCAGGATGCCACAGTGGGGTGCTGACAGAGCTCTGGTCAGCACAGAACTGAGCTCTGCTCACCCTGTTCTCCCCAGGCACCACTCAGCTACACCTCAGTATGGCAGGCAGGACTTGGCTTTTAACAGAAATAATATTCATTTCTTTTTTCCTTCCTACATTTTTCTTGCTTTCTTTTCAAATGCCATTGTTGCAAAGGATGCTAAGCTACCCAACCCAGAGATGTTCCAGTCATGCTGACAGTCTGCCTCATGCCCACAAAGCAAGGCTATTTGCAGTTAAAATTCTGGCTCCAGCATATTAAGATTTAAAACAGATTTTAAATCAAGATGACGTCGTTACATTTCTTTCACCACATGTTAATGAATTTCACATTTTTCTAGGAAAAAAACAAAACAGGTGGGATCTGAAGTGGGGGGAAGGGCAGGCTGGTTTGCTTTTTCGGAAACTCCCAACAGAAAAGGCAATCTGTTTTCCAAAATATATTTTAATTAATTTCTAATTGTCTCTGGAGCACTCACACTACAGAGGCCCCAGCCTGTAGCTGCAGTGCCTGGGTGGACCCGGGAGCACCCAGGGAGCATCCTGTGCCGTGCTCAGCTGTGAACGTGTCACCAACACACTTGCCCACTGTCCTGCCTAACATCAGCTAATTAAGTGCCCCCTCCCTTCACAAGAAGGGCACCAGCAGCACCAGGGGATGACATCTCCTCCTCCCCCAGCCAAGGACCTGGCTGGCATCACCCACAGCCCAACACCTTGGCCAAGCCCAGAAGTAGCAGGTGACACTGCCCCGAAATGCAGTCAGCCCAAGTGTGTATCACTCCATCACTTCTCCAGAACAGACCAAGCTCTGACCCCAGGAAAGAAATCCTGGAAGAGGAACATGCTGCAGGTTCCCCTTGCAGATGACCTATCCCCTGCCCAAGAAACCATGGTCCAGAGCAGCAGTGAAACCACCCAGATTTAGCCGCCTGCTTAAAGATAAGCTCACACTTAACCACTCTGTGTAAACAGGATGCTCTGCTGGAGCGTGGCCAAGGAGAATTAACCATGCCAGCCTGGACTGCATCTGGCCTGCAGTAGAGAATATCAATACCTGAAAATAAAATTTCATGCAGTGTTGATTTCATAAGATAAAACCTATTTGATCATTGCTGAAATCCACTCTCACAGGATCCCTGCCCTACACAGCAAACTCCCTCAAGCAGCGAACCTCTCTGAGATAAGAAAGTACATTTACATTTACCATAAGAGAGACTCTTCTATGAATCTCAAAAAAATTAGTAACATATGTCTCCTTTGGCAACTGATCGCCAACACTCAGTCAAGAAGGTCACCTAAGACAGAGTACATCCACCCCAAATACGCTTCCATAACATTCACAAAAATGAATGCAGAAATGTCTTTAAGTCCCTTCAACTTAAGGGCTTGCACTCTGTTCACCAAAGCAAGTTTTCCTTTTTTATTTTCACTACTGATATGCTATTACTGCATATAAACATATCATACACAAAATGACCTCCTTTTTTTGCCTTTCAGTCTGATCACCCACATATCCATGCTGTAGGGAATAAAACCCACAGACTGCACATCCAGAGCTCCACACAACAGGTCCCTGAAGTGAAGGGCTGCTTGCACCTTCTAGCTCCCAACCAGTACTGTGGAACACACTCTAGGGACAGGAGACAGGACTCCTCCAGCATTTTGGTGGGATTTGGGGTTGTATTATGGTCTGTTTTGCATCTGTCTTACTGGTATGGGCCACTGCCTATGCACAACAACTTTGGCATCTCAGGATAGCGGTTTTCTATAAATCCATCTCATTCTTTGGCAACAGTTTATAATCTGCAAAATCCCAGTCATCAAATCAGAGCATAGAACTCTTCCTGTCTGTTTCTTTTCCATCAGCTCCTTATCCATTCATCTTTTGTTTGTCACTACACCTTTCAGTGATAAGAAACAACTACGAAGACATCCTAGAAATACAGTTGGCAACAGACAGTACATGCAAGGGAATAAACAGCATTCCTTTTAGAAACAACCATCACCTCAAGCCACTGATGCAACAGAAATGCCTCACTCCTGAAAAGAAGCTGCTCTCCTTCCTCTGTTGTACTTGCCCAATCATTCAAGAGCAGAACATTCAGTCCTTCCTCCTTTCCAAACAGCCAAAGGAACAAGAAATGACATCTATCTTCAGAGAGTCCACAACGGGAGATTTTCAAGTGCTTTTTTGCCGAATGATTCTCAAATAAGACTGGATTTCATTTTAAATGGCTTTACAATGATCCTTCAGCTTAAAGAATGACTCCCCTATTTGTTAAATCCCAGGTGGAGGGTGAGGGAAAGACCATTTTGCTGATGCAGCCTAAGGTTTCACTGTGCATTAATCCAAGAAAAGCTCAAGAATGGCAAAAGCCTCCAACAGCAGCACTGCCACGTCAGCCCTGCACAGGCTTGTGCCCCATCTCTGCACTCACAGATGCCTCCCTGTGAATGGAGAGCAATCCCTGCCCCACCAAGGTCAATGAAACCCTGGCCGTGCCAAGCCACGTTTATGGGATTTGGCTTCCCACCCAACCAACCTCCACGCACTTCGGATTTTCTATTTTGAGCTTTCCAGTAACGGGGCATGTTAATCTGTTATTGTTCATGTCATGAAGCATTTCAGCATGAAATGTCCAAGGCCCACAGCATGGCCAACTTAGCTGGGAGCTGGACTTCAGAATTTCCTGATGTTTTGCTATTTATGCTATGGAGCCTCCAAGCCTCAACAGAGAGCAAACCATATGTCATTCCCCCAGCTGAACCAGGAATACAAAACCCCTCTCACTAAGGGCTGTACCGATTGCAAAAGATAAACAAATCAAGCTATTCAAAGTCCTCTCAAACCCCATCTGATAAGCAGGAAATACTACCTTTCAGCCATCAAATCAACCTAATATTAATGATTATCTCCATGACCTTCTAAACACATGAAAGTTAGCTCAATAAGGTCAACAAGAGGATATCCAAGACAGATCCCTCTTAAGCCCTCAAAGGCAAGTAACAAACCACTTTGCTTCCATGACTTCGGCAAAATTCCTGTATGCAAATTACAGCAAGATTTGCTAGCTCACTCACCATACAGTGACAGCCACCCGCAGCATACAGTGAAACACAAATCACTCTTTTTTCCTCCACTTAACTACCAAGTCAGTCCATCACAAGACATTGTTACCTTTGTGCTACAGAGCCTATTCTGGAGCCAGACAGGAGCGGATGAGCACTGCCTGGGTGTAGTCCCTCCTTGGGTTTAGGAGCACATTTAGAAATTCATCTAACACAAAGCAACTCCATGTTCAGATATGCAGCAGGACCCCAGAGCAAAGGGAGAAGGCACTTCAGAGTGAAGCTCTGTGCATCCAATGGGAGAGAGGCTATGGCACAAAAGTGCCAGAATTCCACAGATGTAGCTAAGCCTTGCAAAATAACAGAACTTCGAGCTTTGTTTTGGTGTTTGTTTCTTCCAAGGAAAAATATTTTTTTCTTGAAAAACAAATATCCAAAAAGCTAAGCTGCACTATGAGCCTTGGGAAATGACACTGTGGATGGTGACTGTGCACCCTTCGGGATGCTCTGTGAGAAAGGGAAACACGGTGCATCATGGAAGTGATTGTTCAAAGTGATGCAGATATGAGATTCCACAAAAGACTCCATCAATGGCATGTACAAAGTACTTCATTTGCAATGCTTTTTGGTATTTCTTTTTGGTGGGAAAAAATGTTTCATCAGACAAGCATGAATGTCCTATTAAAAACCAGAGGCCAAAAGGTCTCACTCCACAAGAGCTGTACAACTTTATAGATTGTTCATAAATAGAGTAATGAACCATTTGAACCATTTTTTGTCTATTCTTTCTGAAAAGGTCGTTTCAGATACAATTCCCTCATATCCTCTGCCTTCATTTCCTACCTTGTAAAATTGCCTTCAGTTTACCTCTTTTTACTCTTTGTCCTGGTTCTAGCCAGGACAGGGTTAATTTTTTTGCAGTAGCCAGGAGGGGATGTGGCCAGGACCTGGAGGTTATTCTATACCACCTTACCTCATTGCCAGGTCAGGGGAAAGGGACTCTGGAGGAGAAGGGGTTCCTGCCAGATGAGCCAGTGTGGTGTCTGGGGTGGCCAGGGTGGCCTGGCACCGGCTGTGGTCACATTGGGCTTGGTGAGCATTTTGCATCTAAATGACTCTTTCATACACTTTTGTCATCAATATTGTTGTTGTTACTGTTCATTTTCTTATCTCATTGCTGTTTCCAGTAAATTGTTCTTATCTCAGTCTGGGATGTTTGGCTTTTGTGCCTCCAGTTCTCTTCTCCCACACCCATGGAGGGGTGGGGGGGCAGAGGGAGCAAGTCAGCGGTAGTGTGGTTTGGAGGGGTCTTGGTGGCAGAACTAAACTGGGGAGCACCATTCCTAAAGCACAATACTCTTGTACTAAGTGTCCTTCAGCCTGAACAATACTTTCACCCCTTGTGCTCTCCTTGCAATGCGTTCAGGCTATTCCCTTCTCTGCTCTCTTCCCAGCCTCAATCTCACCATGCTGGGACAGGAAGAAAGCCAAGAACAGACCATCTCCACATTCCCTTGTCACAGAGGGGCTCTTGCCTGCACAGAGGATGGGTACCAAGCTCTGCCTTGGTATTGGCCCATGCTGGAGATGTCAGCCCATCATGATGAAAAACCCAGAGCTCTACCCACTTCTGCACAGACACATTATGGAATTGAGCCCCTCATTTCTTTGACTGGAGCACTTTCAAGTTGCTGCAGTAGGTGAAATTCAAGGAAGTTTGCTCTTTGTTTAATACACTCTTCAGTGAAGTGCGTGTAGGGATGGAGCTGGAAAGGAGAAGGAAATGGGGTGATGAGGAGGTCAAATCTGCCCATCCCTTTGGATTTCAGAAATGTCAAACAAGACCCAAAGAGAACTCATTTCCAGGGCTTGGAAAAGGGGACATATGGCTCAGTGAGGTGACACATATTTGGATCCAAAAGCTGCTCTGCAACTGAAGCCTCCTTTCCTCCAGAAAGCTGCCTTGTGCATTCAGAGAGGCAGACTAAATCTCCCCAGGCAGTGTCAGACCTCTGTTCTTTCCGAAACACACAACCTCTGAGAAATACAGCTATCGCTCAGTCACCTCCCCCAGCAGCTCCTGAGACCCTGCCAGCTGTCCACGCCACGCACCACTGCAAAAAGCACCTCTGTCGGCCTTGGGATGGCAGACACAGTGTTACTGAGCCTTGGATGAAACCAGGAGGGAGGCAGGAGGGAGTGCCAAAGAACTGGAACCTGAGAATTTGAGGAAATGAATGTTTTATGGCCCATCAGTCAGTATTTGACATTTTCTAGAGAAAGATGATGCCACCTTCAAGAAAACGAAGTTTCTCCTTTTGATGATGGAGTGAGCCATAGCCAGAACTGTGAAAACACACCCAAGGTATGGTGACATTCTAAATTTGTTGCATCCTGGGAAATGGTTAATACTGGGGAAGACCAGGGATTCAGCCTTGATGAATGACTATTAGAACCCCAGTTGTACTCGTGTGCAGCCGGAGGCAGGATGGCTCCTGCAGCCAGCGCTGCCCACAGGACAGCCCAGCACTAGAGTGCCACAATGCAGCTCCCAAAGGGGCTCCAACACCCCCATCCTCTCCTCTCTACCTGCCTCTACCTGTTCTCACTGACTCAGAACGAGGTCACTGCCAGAAGCCCACAGGTCACATTATTAAGGACGTCACCATGAGCAGCAGCAGCTCAGCCGCCTGCACAAGACAGCCCCGGAGTCTCCTGTCCCCTGCTGTGCTGCAGCAGCACAGAAGGATCCAAGACTGAGCCCCCTTCCAGCACCCAAATGCAGCTCTTTCCCAGTGGGACCAGATCTTGCTACCTGTGCTGACCAAAGCAAACTAATCCCATGCTCAGGGAGATCTGCAGGATGCCGCCACCGGTCGCCACAAGCTCTTGACACTTTTGAGCCTCCATAAATACTGTTCAAACCTTAACTCTTTTTCTTATTTTTATCCAGTTGTGATATATCTTTTTTTTATTATTATTATTAGTTAAGGGCTGGTGCTATTTTACCACAGTTATCCATCAGGCAAGGAGCAAGCAGGGTTTTTTCTTTCTTCCTTTCTTTCTTTGTCTTTCTTTCTTTTTTAATGCTTGTTATATCTCTGCTATATACTTCCTCTCCACACAGAAATATCCCTTCAAAGCTTGATATTATTGAGCAGCTTTCAACCATGCCCAGCAGAGCCATGTATTCTCTGCATTTGTCTGGCCTTTGTTTCTAGGAATGAAATACCAATGGCTGAACAGTGTGACTTCGTTTCACTCCTTCATTCCAATATTTGTTCTATTTCTATCCCACTGGGTCAAACTCACCTATTGTGAGACCTCACCGATTTCAATTACATCAGGGATTAATTTGTTCCATTGCGTTGAAGCTGTTAATACAATCCTGGCTGGCTCTAGATTAGAAAAGGCACGGTGAGACCTCCCTCGCAGGCAGTGTGTTTAACAGCAGTCTTGATCTTCAGTTTTGTTCGGCGGTGGGGTGGTTTTTTTCTTCCCTTTGTGCCCCTTTGCCCCTCTTTTCACAATCTCCCCCTTCCTTTCTAAATTGCCCTTATCAGAACTGGGTGGTCCTTCTGACTTCCACTGTGACTGGCAAAGTGTTGCCTCCCAAAGCTGCTGCTTGGGGCTTGCGAGGGAGGTCGGCGCTGGAAGGACTGACCTGACACCACACAGACATGACCAGTCCAGCTTTGGCACCTTATCTCCCCCAGGATCATTTTGGAGAGTCACTGCAGGTCCCCATGTACCCACAGGGATCTGCAGGTGCTCAGTTCTGCAGCTCTGGCCATTGGCCAACTGTCTGTCAACCGAGGTCTTGAGGGGGAAATGGAGATGCTGGAGCATGGGTGAAAATGGACGCACTGAAATGCACGCACGGGGCTCTGGTTGTCCTGTCTGGGCTTCCTGAACTGGGACACAAGACCATGACAGAACTTTGGAATGTCACCGTGTGGTCTCAAAGGACACCTTTGATATCACAATCTCAGCAAGCCTGACTCAAACTTTTGCTTATTCACGTGATTTTTCATCAGGAAGAGACACTGGTGCAGGGAGAGTCAGGGCCCATGTGGGTGCAAAGCACTTCAGCTTTGCTTGAGTGCTACAACTCCCACAAAATCCACTGCTTTTCATAAAAAAAAAAAAAAATAAAAATCAACCATATCTTAGCAAATGATGATGATTCCAGAATAATAAGAATGAGAGTTTCAAAAGTAGGAGGAAAAGTAGAGGCTACTAAAATCTAACAAACAGCTGATTTTGAACAGATTCCTTCCTTGCTTACTGAAATCCATTAAATTTCCATGGTGATTTCATGAAGTCACCTCAGGCTTCCATGGGGTCTGGGCTGCAGGAGCTTGCAAGGGTTAATGCTGGAGCTGTCAATCTCACCAGACAGAAGCTGGACAGGCTGGGTTCCAGGGCTCCAAATTTGTTCCCATTTGCACAGGAATAAGCTGGACTAGTATCCCCCAACTGTTCATTTAGCTCTGCCATTCACCTTATCTTGGCAGAGCCATCCAGGGACAGGGTGAAACCCCCACCTACCAGATCCCAACCCAGTCACCCATCCAGGTCTCACCCCTTTGATGCCAAGTATTCCCTGAACAGCACTGCCTTGGACCTGCCCAGCCTGGCCCTGGACAGGGTCTGATCACAGCAACCCAAGCCTTGGTGGTGGCAGAAACCCTCACATTCCTCAGCACTGACACCTCCCTGTGCAGGCACTGCTCTGGGCATGCAGAATCACAGAATATCCTGAGGAGGAAGGGACCCACCAGGATCATCCAGTCCAGCTCCTGGCCCTGCACAGACACCCCAACAACCCCACCCTGTGCCTGAGAGCGTTGTCCAAACGCTCCTGGCAGCCTTGGGGCTGGGACTATTCCCTGGGGAGCCTGTTCAGTGCCCCAGCACCCTCTGGGGGAAGAACCCTTTCCTGATACCCAACCTAACCCTCCCCTGGCACATCCTCCCTTGCCAGTCAAACCCACCCTGATACACACAGCCCATGGAGAAAAGACAGGATCAGCTCAGGATGATGTGTTAACCTCCAACAGCTTTCACAGTCCTGATCTACAAAAATCACTGCTTCCTCAAGTCTAAGCTTTCCCAAATATTCTCCTCTATGCTTGAAATCTGCCGTGGTTTCTCCCAGGCAGTTTTGCTGGGGAAGAACTAAGCTCCCACTGCTGCCACTTCACCACAGTTATTTCTGACACCATCATGTTCAATGAGGACAAAACAAAATCCCAAATATTTCCCCCTTCCCACCGTGCCTCCCATGGGGTGCACTCCCTGCTCCAGAGGAAGTTTCCATATCCTGTGTGTCCCCTACGCTCTGCTGACCAGTGGCTGTGGCCTTCCCACACCTGGGCCGCACGTGACCCCGCACCCCCGAGTGGCTCTGTGCTGCTGCCACTTCCCCTCCCTGCTCACACCAGGACACACACATTTCTCAGAAGTCATTTCATGCCCCAGTCCCTCCTCACAGCATCAGTATTGCTGAAAAGAAATCTGCAACAGGCTTTGCTGGCCAGCCCTAACCAACCCTGTGAGACCATGGATCGGGGAGCTTGGCATGCTACGACTGCTTCTACTACCTTACAAAATCAAACTCTTCTTTTCTTGATGGAGAAAACACTCCTGATGAAATAAACTGCCCTGATATGCAGTAATTAAACCTATTCTGCAGCTCAGTCTGTTGTAAGTAGCTGTCTACTATTGATTTTGAGCAGCCGAAATAGGCATTCAAGAAACAAAACCTTGAGAGGAAACAGTCAAATCTTATCAGCCCAAAACACACAAAGAGCAAACAGGGTCCCCAACAAGGCAGCAGCACAGCACCTGTGCTGGGCACAGAACCCACCTGTGCCATGGAGGAGGAGGAGGAGGTCCCTTCTGCAGCAAACCCAGCAGCCAACTTGCTCCTAAACAGCTTGAAAGCCTCTACCCAAAGCACAGGTGGCTCTGCAAAGGTGAGGGCTGAGGAGGCTGCCTTCCCCATCCCCAGGGTGCTGCTGGCCAAGCACATGGTCTGTCCCCATTGCCCTCTGCTCCTCACCCCACTGCACCCAGTGACAGAGGATTGACCAGTGGGGCTGCAGTGGAGACCGGGCAGAGCTCCCCGCGGGGTGTTCCTGGGATGCTGCAGCATCCCACTAAAAATGCTTACCAGCAATTTGTTCATCTGTTCAAGTGAGACCTGAGCCAAATTACTGACAAACCTGCCAGGTGCAGAGCACTCCTGACCTTTTCTCCCCTTCCCTCCACCAGCAGCAGCCTCTCCCCGGGGCAGATGCTCCAGCTGCAAACCTGTTTGGCCACAGCAGCAGAGCCGAGTGGAAACCCTGAGCCCACTCCCCTGAAACTGGCCAGGGGTTTCCCAAACCCTGGAAAAAGGCAGAATTATTTGTCACAAGGACTTAAAATACCAGTTTAAAGCACAGGCCTGCCAGGTTTGAGGGGACATCTCTGCTCTTCTGGTTGATACCAGCCCAGCTTAGACCTCCACAAAAACAGGAGCAAAAGAATAAGACACGGAAAACACAAGGGATACTCAGGAAAACCCTGCCATCAGAAGGAGATGAAGACCATCAAAGACCAATCTCCCCATTAGAGAATAAACATCTGCAGGGGCAGCTCCTCGGCAGTGATCCAATGCTTATCCTGGGAGCGCCTTTCATGCTGGTCCCCTGACATCCTCCAAGGAACACACAAATCCCAGCTCCCACTGCAGAAAAGCAACTCCCTCTAGGGTAAAACACGGCAACTGCCGAGCAGTGCACACCAGTTCAGGGCAGGATTCACAAAATACCTTTGTACATTGCATTTGCAAAGAAAACAGAGATGTGGCCAACAACTGTCCCCAGAGCAGCTCCCGAACACTGACCTCACGTGAAAGGTGGCTTCTCTAAAAGCTGATTCAGCACAGACGCCTGGGGACCTGATTGAATTATCCCATGTAACTTTTCCTTTATGTTTTACTAAGCTCCAATTCTGACACAGTAACACCCGGTGACCCTCTGTGGGAACAGTGTTAACGGGAAGGGACCTCCTCAGGAGTCCCTGCTCACTCATCCCTTGATTTGGCACCCTCTACGCAGTGCTGGAATATGGAATAATGGTTGTGCCCAAGGACAGAGAGGTTAATCCATCTAACAATAACTGGAGGCCAGTTGGGGGATTTACTGGACTTGCAGGAGTAATTCTGCTGGGAACGTTTGTGCTGCTGGTACCTCACTTCTGCCTTGGTTCATTCGTCTTCATTTCTTTCATGCCTGCTTTTAGGACTGGCTGACATTAGCTGTTTGATTCCCCAAAGCCTTCCCATAGTTTGAACCCTCCCCTCCCACACTTTCTCTTCTCCATCATTCAACCAAGCTGCTTCTTCACTCCCATCATCAACAACAGCACTGCTCTGGAGAGAGGTGTTTGCAGGTTCAGGACAAATATCAAATCCATGTTAGGGAACCTATCAAAACACCCCTGGCAACTGGGAAATACACAGCATCCTCCAGAGTCACAGGTCTCCTAATATTAACAGGGGAAAAGTCTTGTTTCTCTAGGTTGATCTCACTTTCAGTGCTCAATTCCAACACCCAGCGGGGATGGCCACCCTGGGGGCTCTCTGGTTTCCCCAGGACCCAGTGAAACACAGCCTGTGCCAGCAGGGCTGATGCTCACCTGGCTGGCACATGACAAGGGGTGGCTGAGGACCTGCCCTTCCTCAACTGCCAGGCTGATCCAAGGCTTTTAGAGTCAGAACAGGAAAAGGAGTTGTATGGGAAGATCTCTGCAAACTTCAAGCTATGACTCAGAGAGACAGTGACTTTTTCTCATGTCTAAAAACCCAATAAAATACCGACCATCACTGGCATTCCTCCTTCTCCCCGCAGTTCCCATGCACCAGGGATGCTGGCAATATCAGATGAGCCCTGGCTTCAGAAACTGTTGGAAGAGCCAGAGATACACCCTTTTTAAAGAGTGAAGTACACAGCTGTAGCAGAACCTGAAAATCCCAGAAAGGAGACAGAGAGGACATAAGATTCATCTGCCCTGTTCCTGCAGGGGCCATGGGGTGCCCAGTGCTGCTGTGCCCCAGGCAGGCTTAGGTGTGGAGATTACATTGGAGGCTCCTAAGCAGGAGAGATAAGGGAATGGGGACAGCAGCACAATTCCCAGGAACAAACCACCAGTGCTCCCAAAACCCACTGGAGCTTGTTAAAGGCAAGGTCCTGGGGCACCAGTGCCGAGGAAGATAAGTCAGGGTGAAAACTGGAGTAGGCCAGCAAATTACCTGAACCCAAATGGCAATTTGTGAAATGGCAGCCATGGAGATATCTCTCCCTTGTCCTTCAAACAGCTTTTCCCCATTTTAGTTGTCCCTTTGATGATGTTTCCTTTTCTTCTCCTGAAGTTGCTGTGACCAAGCACCTGCAACATTAGAGTTGTTCCTGCACAGATCTCTGCCCATGTACATGAGAAATGCCTCTATTTATGCAAGTCTTGCAAGCTGTTTCTGGAACAGGGCTTTCCAGAGGTGATTTTGATCAGTTATTTGAAACATAAGATGCAAAATTTCCTTTGTCTCTGTAAGGGAGATATTTTCTTTTGATCTTGCTTTATGCTTTCCTTGCCTTGCAGAAACAATTCCATGAACTGTACGGCAGGATGGAGCTCTGGATGTTCCTTGAACCCCCTTGGAGCCTTGCTGACATAGGAGGGAGACAGAACCAACTTCCATTTTCATATGTGCTACTTGCTTTAAAATAAATCTGTTCAAATCAATATTCCTGAGAAGATCCACTTCTATTTAGCAAAACTCGATTATAGTAATCATGAACAAACTTTTCTGTTTCCTATCATTTCTCCAGGGTAACCCTGCCTGTAACCACAGTCTGAGATGCAGAACTTCCAGGAGTGATGAGCAAAGCACAATTTCACACGGAGAACATCCCCAGTGTAAGACCAAGATGTTAAAAAATGACTTAGAAGTTTACATTCTGTGAACAAAATGCATGGCCAGCTCCAAAATCTTCAAGGGAAAACAGAAGAAATGGGAACCACCTCTGTTTCAGCACCAGCACCCAAGATGCTTCTCCTCAAGCCCATGGCTCTCACAGACCTGAAGAGATGCTGCCAACCCTTTCCCCCATGCCCCTGCCAAAGAGAGAAGTAAACAGTGAAGTGACCTAATGCCAGGGCACATTGGAGGAGATGTGTCCCTGCATCTCCAATTCACTAATGCCCTCCCCAGGACGATAGTCCTGTACCATCACTGCTGCTTCCAGCCTGCTCTACACAGTGGCAGAGTCCTGCAGAACCTGCTGGCACCATCCCAAAGATGAGAAAAAAGGCTTTGGAGCAGCAGCTGAGGGCTGCCAGTCACACCGGTCTGGTACCTGCTAACAAAATGATGAAGCATCTGTCTGGGACTCCTGATATCCCTCTATGAAAACCCTGCTGCCACAGTGTCCCCTTCCTGAGCAATCACAGAATGAAACACAGAATGGCCTGGCTTGGAAAGGACCTTAAAGATCACCTACTTCCAAAACTCTGCCATGGGCAGGGACACCTTCCACTATCCCAGGTTGCTCCAAGCCCCATTCAGTCTGCCCTTGAACACTTCCAAGGATGGGGCAGCCACAGCTTCTCTGGGCACCCTATGCCAGGGCCTCACCACCCTCACTGGGAAGAATTTTTCCACATATCCCATCTAAACCTACTCTCTGTCAGTGTGAAGCCATTTGCCCTTGTCCTGGCACTCCAGGCCCTTGTAAGCAGTGTCTCTTCACCTTTCTTGTTGGCTCTCCTCAGTGCTTCACCACTGCCTGCTCTGGCTTGAGCACCGTACAATTCTGCTTACACAAGTCACCCTCGATGCCAACCCCAACCTGCCACCATGGGCCAAAGGGCTCCATGAGCATTTTCAGTCTGAGTTATCAACTTTGTCCTGGTCTGCTTCATGGAGCACCCACAAAACCCATCAGCTTTAAGAGGGAGCAATAAAAAATATCCTGGCTGGGTTGCTCTGTAAAGGCACAGACAGGATCACCCCATACCTGCCAGCAACCATGGGATTTCTCCTTCCCCAAAAGTGCTTTGGAATACATTCTCCAGCCCTATTATCTCTCCTGTTTATACCACAGTCCCTCTATTATTGAGAAATCTCCAAATAATTTATAAGCCCGCAAGGTCCTGCACTAACAGGGCAATAAATCACATTTACAAACTCTGTCACCTCCTGTTCACAGCACTGCTCCCCGAGCCCTCCACACCCGAGGAGAAGGCAGCCCTGTTCTGCACCAGCCACAGGTTTATTTTTTACGTTTCCAGAGAGGATTCCAGCCAGTGTCCTCCCTCACTGTGTTCTCCCCATCCGACCCCAATACAGGCACACACAAGAGGGTTTTCTTTTCACAAAATCAAACCAAAGGAGAAGGATGTTTTTGGCTATTTTCCTCAAGGAAAGAAGCTGCCCATCTAATAATCCCTAAATGGGCAGTGGGTTGTTGGGCTTTCATGTGTGCCTCTGAGCCTCCCCTGGCCGTGCCAGGTCGCTGGTTTTCTTTTCCACAGAATTGCAAAACCCCTGAATAACAAGGTTTGTGCATGGAAGTGCTGACACAACCCTTAGCTACAGCATCCTGAACATGATACCAGAATAAGGACGCTCCCTGTGTGGCCCAGCCTATGGATAAATAAAGCATTTCAGCAGCCAGCACCGACAGATCATAAACCTCCACAAGCATAAATACCAACAACAACCCAAAAAGATTAGAGGGCTTATGGGCAAGGCAGGCTGGGATGATTTAGAGTTGGGGTGGAAGGGTCATTATTGCTGAATAGGTGGGGGTGAGTGGGCCACAGAAATCAATAAACCATTCTGCTCCCAGGGAAGGAAGGGGCCACGCTAATTGTGCAAATGCACATTTTCTGTTTGAGGCTGGAGCTCTCTGACTCACCCAACAGGGATGGATGGAGGAAACTCACACCACTTGCTGAGGAACAAGGACCTCACTCCGAGACACACCCCAGGAGCTCTGTCACCCAGAGAACAGCTCACCTAAACCCCTCACTGGGCACAACCTGCTGTTGGAGGCAGTTTCAAATGAACACAGATCCAAGGAATGTTCAATTCCATTAATTCCATTTTTATGGAGTTAGTATATAGCTGGGATAGGTATCTCAGTTGCTTTCAGCATCACCATCAAGTCAGAGTTTTCCAGGGCCCAGTTCTAGCACCAAACAACCACCACACAGGTTCTGCCAGGACAAGTTACCTTCACGCACAAAAGACAACTCTGGGATCCGTTTCATCCCTAATCAAATAACCCCATTTGGAAGCTTCCACACTGGCATCAGAGATGGAGGTGGCCACAAAATTAGCCACAACAGATCACTGCATCCTCCAACGAGGACAGACACAAAGCTTTGCAGATGGGCTTCCAGGTACAGAGTTCAAAGGCAGCAAGCAGTTCCTCCTTTGCCAAAGGATAAGAGAGAATATTTTCCTTTGGTTATCCCCATTTGCAATTTTTCTATATTTTTTCCCCACTTTCTTTCTAGGCAACACAGACAAAAACACACCAGCTTTGGAGAGTGAAGGCTATTGAAAAACAGAATAAATCTACACCACACAAATAAATAACTATTTGTACCTTATGGGCCAAGGGTACCCAAAAGCCCACTTTTGGGACACACTGCAGGAGGTGGTCCCAGGAACCAGTGGCAATGCCTGTTATTCCCACGAAGAAACCTGAACTCACAAGCATGTACAGGTGCAAATGGTGGCAATTTTTGCTCCTGCTGATCAGAACTGGGAGTAGGTGCTGGTGGTAAAGTACAGGAACCTGCTCTGCTCCCCCTGCATGAGCTAGTCTCCTTCACTCTGCCTTTCCAAAGGTATGTAAAGAAAACTCTAGATCAGTTAATAAAATAACTCAAAGTTTGCCCAGCTTATGTCAAGCTTACAGCTTGCAGTTAATGGATTTCAACTTTACTTGGGATTTTAAGAGTTTTTAAAACAAGTAATTTCATCTTCCCTCTAGAAATAAATTCCTCGATGGCTTCACTGCAAAAATATTCCCAGGAATGGACAATTCTGCTGCTTATGTACCAAAGACAGCATGAAAAAAAGAAATCAGATTATTACTGAGCCTTATCAAAAATATGGCATAAACCATGTGTTGACTTTAATCCAAACCAAACTGTCAATCTGCCTTCAGGATCCAGTATAACAAACATGTGAGCCTAGGGCCAGAAAAGAAAAGCAGGATTTGCTTTCTAAGGGAAGATTTGTTCTGATGTCTATTAGCCACGCTTCTGCCTGGAAATATTTACACTGCAAATGCTGGGCAAATAGGATTTCTTATCTTTCTGCTTTATTGAGTTAGGGAAAACTCTTGTTTCGTATTAATTAATTTAGATGGCATGTTTCCCATTTTCAGGGAACAATTCTCAACAGTTTTGGAAAACAAATCCATTTTTGAAATATTTTAAATAGGGGGGAAAAGGAATGCAGTGTTTAAATCACCAGGGTTTGGGCTGCTGCATCCCCACACATCTTGCGGGTACCAGGGAGAGCCCCAAACATTTTGCCAGTCACCAGCAGTGGGAAGAATGATACTGGGGGGAAATTCAGGCCAGACATGGGGAAACACAGACATAAGACCTTACAGTATAAAGCTGGAGATTCCCCAAGAGCCCTTTCTTTGAGCCAGCAGCATCCCTGCCCACAGCACTGGGATGCTGTAATGCACCGTGCCTCATCCAGACATCCTCAGTTCCCTTTGTGGTCTGGGGATGCCCACACGTGCCCACTGCAGCCACCACCCAACACAGAGCAGCACTGTGAGTTCAGCCTTGCTGACCTCAGGTCAGATTTTGCACAAATTTCCTTTGGAAGTGAAACCCCAAAACTTAACCTGGTGGTGTTCAGCTTCTTGGCACACACAGGGATGGTGCACACTGGGGAAATCAGACTCCCAGAAATGAAAGTTGAGCAAATAAATTCCATTTTCTTGTTTGCTACATTTAAACAGCAATTAAATTCCTATTACCTACTCTTTCAACATAAACAGCACAAAGCAAGCCCTCCACCTCACTGGCACACTGCTCCCATTTATTATAGGACAAGGAGAAATGGGTTTAAAGAGGACAGATTTATATTAGATGTTAGGAAGAAATTTTTTCCCCAGAGGTGGTCAGGCACTGGCACAGATTGCCCAAGAATCACAGAATATTCTGAATTGGAAGGTACACATCAGGATCATCCAGTCCAGCTCCTGTCCCTGCACAGACACCCAACAGCCCCACCCTGGGCATCCCTGGCAGCGCTGTCCCAGCGCCCCTGGAGCTCTGGCAGCCTCGGGGCCGTGCCCATTCCCTGGGGAGCCTGGGCAGTGCCCAGCACCCTCTGGGGGAAGAAGAACCTTTCCCTGCTCTCCAGCCCAGCCCTCCCTGGCCCAGCCCCAGCCGTGCCCTGGCTGCTGTCCCTGTCCCAGAGCAGAGCTGGGAGCTGCAGCCCCCGGGGAGCTCTGCCCTCAGCCCCTCTGCTCCAGCTGAACCAGCCCAGTGCCCTCAGCCGCTCCTCGGGTGGCCCCTCCGGACCCTTCCCCATCCCTGGCCCTGCTCTGGGCACTCCCAGCACCTTTAGGTCTCTCTGATGTTGTGGCACCCAAAGTGCCCCAGCACTGCAGGTGAGGCTGCCCCAGCCCAGAGCAGAGCAGGACAATCCCTCCCTGGCCCTGATGTCCCAGCACAGGGATGTCCCTCCTGGCTCCAGGGCACTGCTGACTCAGATCCAGCTTTCCATCGACCAGGATCCTTAGGTCCCTTTCCACAGCACTGCTTTGCAGCATCTCATTCCTCAGTCTGTCTGTAAATCCAGGGTTGCCCCATCCCAGGTGCAGAATCTGGCACTTGCCCTTGTTTAACTTCACATTGTTGGTGATTGCCCAGACTTCTCATTAGTCCAGGTCCCTCTGGAAGATCTTTCTGCCTGAGAGGGAGTCACAGCTCCTCCCAATTTTGTATAATCTGCAAACTTACTTAGTGTCCCTTCAAGTCCTGCGTTCAAGTTGTGTACGCTGAAGAGCACTGGGCCAAAGAACTTTTGGCTGCTTCATCCCTGGAAGTGTTCAAGGCCAGGTTGAAGCAACCTGGTCTAGTGGAAGATGTCCCTGCCCATGGCAGGGGGTGGGACTGGATGGTCTTTAAGGTCCCTTCCAATCAAAACCATTCCATGGTTCTGTGATGAGCAGGGCAGACGCCCTGTGCCAGCCAGGGCCAGCCAGTGCTGCCAGGCAGAGCTGCCCTCATTCCTCCCTTCCAACCCGACATATTCCAGCTTTGAGAACCCTGATCGCAAAACACAGTCCCTCCTATCCCCAGGCCCTGTGGTCAGGCTGGCACAGCCCAGCGCCCTACATGGAGTTTCACATCTAATTGCAGGTGAAGTTTGCAGAAGAACTGCCTGTTCCCCAGGATAAAGATGCCGTGTGTCTGCAGCATCCAGCACCATTCCTGTCACAGAGCTGCTGGTTCCCTATTGATTGCTGGGGGGCTGTTTGCTATTCTGATCTCAGCTGGTTGGGACTCTCCCCAATCACCACAAGGTCGCAACCACGGGGTCAGAAACCTGCACTACATACATCATAATTTATTGTACAGCTAATCAATACTGCACCATGCAGTCCTACAGTACAGCCCACACCGAGGGACTGAGGCTGCTCATGTGGGATTGCAACCTTCCGGCCTGGGATAGCATCGGGGTCAAAACCAGCTTCCATGTTAGAGCTGGAGAACACGAGTGGAAACGGAGCAGGCACTCCACTCGCTGTTCATTTGTACATCCCTATAACCCAGCCAAATTCCACCTCTGATTTGAATTCCATTTGGGAAAGGAAATATGATTATCTGACCAGGATTGTATCCGACACTCCAAGGGGAGAAGTGACAGAGCTGCACTGTGAGCAGATCACCCAGGGTCTGACAGCGAGGAAATGACCCCAGTCCCTGTGATCAGAGTACTGCTAGCTTTCCAGAGCATCCCTGTGATCAGAGTACTGCTAGCTTTCCAGAGCATCCCTGTGATCATAGTACTGCTAGCTTTCCAGAGCATCCCTCTCCTCAAACGGGTAAAAAGCAGCAGAGAAGCAGTAAAATGCCCTTCTCTCAACAATGTCCTTCACGCCACTTTCAAATTTATATTCCTAGGGCTCCCCATCTCACCAGCCATGCCCACAGCACCCAGCATACACACTACACACAGTTATTTACCAGGCTCCCCACCGCTACCTGCATTTTTCTGTCAATTCTGGACTTCTGTGCAAGAGCAGCTCAGGGTATTCCAAAAGATACAAAAGCTTTTCAGTAAACTGTCCTTCAAAATTATACCAAAGACAGTATTCTAGCAGGAAAGAAAGGGATTTGAAATAAGCAGCAGGAGAAAAAGGTACTGGCAGGACTGAGGAGTACTGGGAATACCTTGTAGAAAGAGCAATCCATTATTAATTGCTGCATCCTGGTATTTGTATCCATGCCATAGGCACTTCTCTAGGACCTTCACCAAGGCTTAGCATTCATCCATTTGGATTATGAAAGATGAACAGAGAAATCGCAGGGTTCACTTGGCCCCTTGGTATGCTGCTTTCCCTCAGTGCCATCCCCTCATTGTTTCTGGATCCAGACCTTCAGCCTGGCCACCACTGGGGCTCTGGCTCTGTTTGGAGCAAGTCCCAGCCTGCCCCCTCTTCCATCTCCATGTGGGTGAGCCTGTGGGCCAGACTCTGCCTCATCTCCCATCATCACCAGCCATACAACAGTGACCAGGACATGCAGGACTGTTTCCCACTGCCCAATTCTTATTAGGTTGGAAAAATCCTCCAAGATCACCAATCCAAATGTTAACCCAGCAATTCCAGCCCCACTGCTAAACCACGTGCCCAAGTGCCACATCCACTCTTCTTTGAACACTGCCAGGGATGATGACTCCACACTTCCAGTGCTTGACAATCCTTCGGTTGAAGAAATTTTTCCTAACATCCCATCTAAACTTTCCCTGGTGCAACTCAAGGCCTTTTATCCCAGTGCCACAGCCTCAGATCTCTTCCTTTCCTCCCACTGCCTCCAAGACAACGTTCACCGCAGCCACCATCTCCAGTGAACTTGAAAGCACCAACCCAGGTACAGCCATGGAGCTGAAGCAGCACCATCCCGACAGGAGCCATGTGCAGGAGGCTGCTTCAGACACTGGTGTTGCACCCTAAGGGCCAGAGGCTAAAGGCATTCTGGATTTCTCGGCTGCAGCAGAACCAAGACAATATCGCCATGAAAAAGCAAACACAGACACGAGCAGGGTATCAGCAGAGCCTGGCAAAGGGGGAGGGGGTACTGTCACTACATGGACATCACTGCCATGTGGTTCAGCCTGAAATCCAGCTGTTTGTGTAGGCAGAGCAGGCAGGGAGCTGTGGAAGCACTGCCCAGGGAAGCCAGCCCCCCATGGAAGCACCAGGGGCACACACTCGCAGCCAGCCCCTGGAGGGGGAAGATTGGCACGTCGGCTCCCACCCACTGCAGCCCCTCGGGCTGAGAGGAGGTAGCACAAAGGGAAACACACAGACCATGACAGGCTAAGCCTCCTCCTTCCTCTCTGTTCCCCTTTCTTTCTCTTCATGCTATAACGAGACCGCTGAATGGCAATAGGAAAACACTTTGGCAGAGCCAGACAGTCTTTTATATTTTGGGGTTTTTTTCTTTCCTTACTTTCCCTCCAGCTGCTTTGCCGGATGCCTAATCCTCCACGGACATCTGGAGAGGTACTAGGACACATAGGTGACACACCAGGTAGGAGCTCTGCATCATTTCTGCTTGTACCTGCTGCTATGGCACAGCAGGTGATCAAAACACAAAACCTCAGGCAAGGAAAGAAAAACAATCGTGTCTGATCCTGTCAGGGCCACAGATACCCAGGTGAAAGTCCCCTGGTCTCAGCAGCAGAGCACAGGAAAGTCATGCCCTAAAGCAGAGCATCTCTCAGGCAGGAGGGTGTTTAGGTGCCTGACTGGGCCCAGGGCTTCCAACTTGCCAGGCATGAGCCACCCCAGCCTTCCCAGGGCCAGAGCAGCCCACAGAGACCCTGGGTAGGAGCCCTGTCAGCAGCTATCATTCCTCACCATCCCTGTCCAGGCACCAAAAGCAGTCAGTCCTCTTTTCCCTTTTTAGATCACGTCCCTGAACACATTTTTCACCTGCACTTACCGCAACTGATACATAAAGTTTCCTTATTTGTGGAAAAACAAAGCAAAAGCAGCTCTTCAAGGGAGAAGAGAAGAGAGCAAAACAGAGTCCTAGGCAAAGGAAGAGATACATAAAAATACTCCCAATGATGTGGGAAATAGCTTTACAGATCCAAACCAATGATTTTTCATTCCCAGGGGAGTCTCTCTCTTGAGCTCAGCCTCCCGCAGCGGAGGGAGATACCCATGGTCTGGCCATCCAGCTCAGCACTATCAGCTTCCAGCAAAATTAAATATTCCATGTGGCTGCCTCATCCTCACTGAGCCCCCTGAAGCCCTCAGCAGTCACTCCCACCAAAGGACCCACCACCACCAGCTGCATCACCACATTCCAGCCACACCCGCAGGGCTCGGGAAGTGACACCCTTTGCCCACTCTGCTCTTTCCACTCCCACCTCGGTACACCACAGCCAAGCTGCTCTACAAAAAAAAACCAAAAAACAAAAAACAAAACCCCAAAAAAAAAAACAAAACAGGTTTGAGTTTGAGCAGGAATTACTCCTGCGAAACTCATCACTCCTCCAAACCCTGCACTGCTCCAAACCCTGCACTGCTCCAAACCCTGCACTGCTCTAAAGACAGCAGTGCTCCAAACCCTGCACTGCTCCAAACCCTGCACTGCTGCAAACCCTGCACTGCTCTGAATCCAACACCACTCGACTCCAGTCTTGTACATTCCAGGTGCAAGAAGGAAAACAAAACAGAAATTAAACACAACTACCACACGGCACCCAGCTAAAATCTGAACCTCAAGGTACCCTTCTACACCCTTCTTCTCAACAACACCCGTGTCCTCTCTGTTCCTCTGAAGCACCTCGCACAGCTTTGGAGCAGGGGTGCAGATGGAAGCCTCCAAGCCTCCAGCTCTGCTCTGCTGCACATTGCCACAGCACACCCAGAAAGCCAAGCCCTCAAACACTGAAGAAGCTCACATTTGTTTCAGCCTCGCTGGGCTGAGAATCTGGAAACAGCTTTGTCCTTGCAAACACGGTCTTTGTGGCAGAGGACCTGTCCCAGTACACTGAAGGGCTGGGGACTGTGAGAAGCAAAAGCAGGGTGTGCCCAGGGCAGGCAGCTGACAGCTGCTGGTGGAGCACAGGCTGCATATTCCCATCTGTGTAGTAGCAAGACCCTCATCTACACTCATTCCATGCTCTCTTGCTTCTCCCACAGGGGAACCTGAGCATGCATCAGCAAAAGCACCAACCTACTGCCACTCAGCTTCCCTGCTTCAGCCCAGGCAACTGGTCCAACACATCTCCTCTTCCTCCACAAGCCTCAACTCTCCCAAGATCAGGAGGCAGAAGTGGGACACAGGGGTAGACTCAGGACACAACACTTCACGGACTGGTGCAATGAGTCAGCAGCAGGGAATAAAAATCCCTTGTGGCAAGGAGCATGGTTGTTTCCTAGACAGCAAGGGCATTTGAAACAGGAACAAATTATTTAATATGCAGCAGGACCCTGCCCCTGCAGGCTGCAGTCCAGCAGAGCCATGGCCCACTGACTGCATCCAGCCATCCCACTGGCTGCAGAGCTGCATCCACCACCAAGAGTCCACAGCAGCACGGAGCCAGAGCCATAAACCATCCCATCAACTCCAGCCCATGCTGGGGCCATGCACTTCAACATCGCTGAGCTCCTCTGCTTTGCTCATGCAGTTTCTCTGGTGTTCTCACTGCCTAATAATTAAATCAGGTGCAACCAGAAAAATCAACAGAGAGATGTCCAGCCTTTCACAGACCACTTTTGCCGTATTCTCTCCTTCTCAGCTTCAACTTTAGACCCTCGCAGAGCAGGAGCAGGTGCTCGCACAGGGATGCTGCGCCGAGGACTCGGTGTCACCGATTCAGGCTGAGCAGAGAGGAAAGGCACAGGATCACCCAGCCTGGGAGCCCCAGGGCTCTGGGTCCTGCCGAGTCTCAGCATGCAGGGCTCGACCACGAGGTTGGGAGCAGCACAGCACAGCGAGGAACCACCTGCCCCGACCCACAGGGCTGCAGGAGCAGCGTGCTGGGGCCCAAAGCTCCATCCCTGGCAGCGCACGCTGCTCAGCCGCCGCTGCGACACAGACACTGTGCCACCCAAGAAGGACAAGGGCAGGTGAGTGCCCATCTGCAGGGAGGGTAGATATGAGAATAGCCTTGGTGGTGAGGTGCAGTCCAGCACCCTGGCCTGACTGCTGTCACCAGTGCTGTCACCAGGAGGGCAAGGGCAGGGCAGGCAGGGACCTGTGGCTCAAGCACTGCTGCACAGCTACAGAAAGGGCAGCCAGGCAAGGCAAGCTGGGCAGGCTGTGACCAGGACCACCTCTAGCTTCTCCACAATGGTGTCCCCAGAGCCATTTGGTGGCACTTGCCACTCGTCCTGCTTGTCCCAGGGAGGATGGCTGTGGAGCAGCAGGGAGAGGGGAGTGAGCTGCTCAGCAGGCTCACGCCTCCAACATGTGCTGTGTGTGGCTTCGCCAGACCACAGGATCTGGCTCACTGAACGTGTGGAAGCAACACTTCTCCGTGTCTCACTTTACAAAGCCCCAAACAATAACTGTCTGTCGCTGCACAGGAGCTTAGGAGAAACATAAGTTGCTATTGGCATGGTGCACAGCAGCCTTCCTCTTACACAACACCAGCAGATGTGAAAATAGCCCGGTGCTGCCTTGTGCATTCCTCTGACCTCCTGTTTGCTTCTGGATCAGATTCCAAAGCTGGATCTTAACCTACAAGAGCCATAAAAGCAAAGGATTTGGCCCTATCAGGGACCTCTTCATAATCTAAGACAGATGCACTCCATGTAGAAGAACACAGCGAGGTTTATCAGGGCAGGGAAGAGGCTGAGACAGGACCACCCTCTGCTCTACAGCACAGCCAGGGCAGCCCACACCAGCATCACCCCATGCTCTGGCTGGCGATGCACTCAAAGCGGCTCAGGGACAGAAGACAGAAGCTCTTGCAAACCAGGACAGCACTCAAAACTTCACATCCTACACATCAGCCTACACCAAAGCTGCCTCCAACCCCTACCTGCCTTGGTAAAGGGGGCCCTGTGAGGTCCCACATACCCAAACCTGATATTCTCAGGGTGCTGCCAGAGCTGGCACAGCATGGGGCAATCCCCTCCAATCATGAGAGAAGCTCCTGGGGTTTCTCATCTGCTTGAAGAGCAGAGACTGACTCCAAAGTTAAAACCAGAACCACTCTGGGATATACAGAAGGGAAAAGCACATGGAAGTGAAATTGCTCCAGGACGTGTGAAAAGGTAGGAGAATAAACTGAAGGATGCTAAAGACATGTGATAGAGGGAGAGTTCAGTAACCATCAGTGAAAGAGCATCCTTAAGAACAACCTGCATAAATAAATTAATGTCTCCAAGGGTATCCAGTGTCCCTGCTTTGAAACTGCAGCAACCCTAAGCAGCGGAGGAACTTCCTAAGATGCAAGAGAAGAAAACAAGACAGGGCCATTGCTGTCACAGGGGAAGGGACTGGTGAATGAGCTGTTCTCCAGGTAGCCCTGTGAGGTCCAGGACCGGTCCCAGGGCTGTGCTGCACCTGTGCTCCCGCAGGGCTCCCCTCTGACCTGCCACGTGCTACTCCCTGTGCTCCTTGGTGGAAACATCACACGATGGCAAAGCCCTGGAAGAGTCTGACTCATCCACAAATCTAAATCCTGCTCCTGGAAACTTCCAACCCTCCAACCTCCTTGTGGCCAAGGCTGGGGAACACCTCCCCTGTGCGGCCATAACCTGCCCACAGGAGATGCTACACCTGACTGTGTCACCACCAGAGGCCGTGGAGGTGGTCTTGGGGTCCACAAGAAAGCTTTTAGCCAGAGCTGAGCCCCTGACCACATAACTGCAGCAGCTCGTGTAGCAACGCACCACAGGCTTCGTACATGAGAAACTAACAGAACGCATAGAACGTACCCAAATCTGTCGTGTTTTGCCCCAGAACACCTCCAGCCCCACACATGCTGGAGAGATTTCTTCCTCTGAACACAGAGCCACAGGGTACCAGACAGCAGCAGAGGAAAGTAATTCTAAGACCAACACAGGGGACAACCCGCAGATCCCGGCTTGAACGAGAGGGCGAAAGGCAGCCTTAGAATATAATCCACTTCAGGAGCTCTTAAATCTCCCCAATACAACACAGAGCCCTTTAAGCAAAACTAAACAACTTCCTTTAGACTAAATAAATATTAAACCTAAGTGATGCATTAATTTACTCCAGTTCACCAAAGGCTAACTCCTACCCAAACTGATCATTATAAAAGAAATCCTATAATCCCTCGCTCCCATTCAGGCTCAAAACATGTAATCCTGTGAATAAATCCAGAAAGAAAGTGTAACAAAATGGGCAATAAAAACTTACAGCATTCACATCTTTTCATCTACCATTAATACTGTAAACACTCACTCGAAGGCCCTCGAGTATGACTAATCTAATGTTTTGGCTCCCAAGGCTGATCGCCGAAGGAGCCGCGCTCTCTGTGTGACACCCAGCGAGCTGCGCTGCCCCTCCAGCCGCAGCCAGGACACCTCCGCAGCGCCCATCCCACCTCACAGCCCGCAAAATGCTGCAAAATCAGCACGAAAGGGAGCAAGTATGGTTCTAATAGCACCAGAGCACAGAGCTTTCTTCTTTTTTTCCTTTTTTTTTTATTATTTTATTGCTTTGGAAGCCTGCAAGCTCCAACTGTATAAATGCCAATAACTTTGTTTTAAGGCTGCTGAAGTAAGAGATCAGATTTTAGCAAGTGCTTTCCAGGCAGCCAGCCAAACTTTTTCTGATTCACTAAAAGCACCAAAGGGAGGGGGAGAGGAAGGGGGCTGGAGGGCTGATTAACTTCAGTTACCGCACAAGCGCAAAGAAATGTCTCCCTGCTGCAAAGGGTGCCGGTGCTGCGAGCCCTGCACAGCCTCTCACTCCCTGGGTTCGAAGAAAACACGCACCAGAGAAACAGAGCAAACACCTTCCAACCACAGGGTAATTTACAGCTGTGGATCCTCTCCTGCTGAGGAGGCTGCTCCACCAGGGGAGGCTCTGCTGGTGTTAGGTTCAAGCTGCAGTTTTTGGAGGGGATGAGGAAAAAAATGTGACTGGGGATTTTCTGGATGGGTGGGGGAGCAGGGGATGGGGCTGGTTTGGGTTTTAGCTTGGCCAGACGGATGGAGCCGTCTCCAAGGCTGCGGCTGCGCTCATCAAGGATCATCCCTTGTGCCGTTGGGGATCTGGAGACGGCGAGCAGGTGCAATCCCGGCCAAAGCACTGCTCGGGGCCAAGGTGTGGCACAAGTGGTCCCCAGCCCCAGCGGGAGGGTGGGCTGAAGACACCGGAGAGGTGGCACCTGCTCTGTGCAGCCCCACAAGTGGCTCTGCTCCAGGATGCCCAGCTAAAATCCCCGTGGCAGTGAGGTGCGTGGCCATGTGGCTGTTGTGGGGCAGCTGCCATCCCCATCCCACGGGCACCTGGGCTGCAGAACCTCGCTCAGGGTGTTCCTCCAACGGCTTCATTCCTGCCGAGGCAGGATCAAAGGCTGGAGCTGACTTGGACGGCGTTCTACTGAATAATGGGGAGGGAGCACACAGCCTCCTTCTCCTGGCTAGGGAAACTTGTGTTTTTCAAAACATCAGTTTTTGGGAGTGAGTTCCTGAAGAGGGCAAGAGGAAAAAAAAAAAAAAAAAAAAAAAAAGAAAAAAANAAAAAAAAAAAAAAAAAAAAAAGCAGAGAAAAAAAATAGAAAGGAAAAAAAAAAGAGGGCGAGCAGGAGAGCGCCTGCTCTTCCAAGGCAAGTGCATCAATCAACATTGTGCAAGGAGAGTCCAGCACTGCCTCTCACATCATTAGCCAGGCTAATGCACTCCAGAGGATCCCGCTACCAGCGCACCGGCTGCACCCCAGCCCGCAGCGGCGGCCACGCACACCCGGGCACCGCAGCGAGCTGAGCACGAGGGGCAGCCCTGGCCCAGGGCAAGTGACACTCCAGCATCTGGTGCGGGGCTCGCTTTAACACAGCCATGAAAACTAGAGGGAAACAAGTGAAAACCCCAGCCAAACCTGCCTGGCACTCGAGGTCAGCACGCCGCCTTTGTTTCTATTTTACAACCAAAAGGGAGAGAGGACAGAAAGGACACGTACCTGTACCTGAAAGCACAGCAGCAGGAAATGTAAACATCTGGAGAGGAGAAAAAAAAAAAAAAGCAACAAAAGATCAAATGATGCGGTCAAATGGTTAAAGTTGATTTTTTTTTCTTTGTTTTTGTTTACAATTTTTTAAAGGTGGCAGAGCGATGCTCTGCTTATAGAAAAGCTCAGGTCCCCATTACCACCTGGTTGCAAGGCAAATGCAACCGGAGCTTCCAGAATGAAAGTTTAAAAAATTAATTAAAAAAAATATTTAGAAATATGCCATAATCCTTACAGGCAAGTGCAGGCTGAGAGCAGTGAATACATCGCTGGGCGAGGAGGGGGCTGGCCGGCGGCTGGTCGCTAGCGGAGCGCAGTCCCCCGCCGCCGCGCTGA
>VZRZ01006126.1:495132-518536 GCA_013398175.1 Climacteris rufus
GGTCAGAGCGCCGCGCTCCCGGCGCCGCCGCTCCGCACGGCTCGCCTGCCCTCCAGCGGCCGCCCCGCACCGCCGCGGCCCCGGCAGCCCACAGCCTTCCTCCGCCGCAGGCTTGCAGGGGTTTTGTTTGTTTTTTCGGTTAAGAAAAGAAATTCACACGCTGATAGCGTGCGGTAACTCTTTCCCCGCGTCTGAAAGCTCGTTTATAGCAGACAAGATGCCAGGAACCGTTAACCTCCGCGAATAGCCAAACTCTCCAAAGAGCACCCAACGTCAGTTAACACCTTATTAAGTGAGAACATAACCATAGCTCAGAACTCTGAGCTTTCCAAATTCTCCGCTCGAATAACAGCGTGCATCAGCACAGCGTGTCGGGGCCAGCTGCTCCCACCTCTGCAGGGACCGAGGCGCTTGCTCCCCAGCTCTCAGCCACAAATCAGGCAGCATCTTTAATCCCCCCTGGAGTTCATCACTGGGGACCCTTCAGGCATCAAGTCACAGGGTTTTTCAGCCCATAGTTTCAGGCCCAAGAGGCACAGAAAACATTAAGTTTTAAAACAGTGATCAAAGCAAGTCCTTATAAAACCTCCAGCACTAACACGTCTGTGATCCATCTGACAGACTTCACACTCGTGGGCTTATGGATCTGCAAATCAAAAAAAAAAATACAAACCACTGTCAGTTGCTGATGTCACCAACATCAGAGGCCCCATGCATCCCCATCGCAGCAGTCCCACAGCACCTTGCCACAGCTGAAAACTGTTTTTACACGTGGCCAAGAACATCCTGAGCCCTACAAGTCATCATCCTGAGCTCACCAAGATACTTGTACTGGAATGATACAAGCAGGATTTGGGGACTCTCAAGATGACAGGATTTATCTTAGATGTGAAAATATTCCGTATATTCCTAATCATCACCAATGCTTCCTTTCTTGGGAACAGTTTAGGTGGGAGAAGCCCATCCTCTGCCATCTGCTGCTCAATCACCCACAGGAAAGGCACCCAGAGCAGAGGATCAAGCCCAGCATTTCCACGTGCATTAGCCCTTCTCCCTGCTAAGTTTAGTATCTGCTGCCCAATGTATACAGGAGTTCTGCACAGGCAGACTCAATGACTCCTTCAAAACACTCACAGTCACCTGTGAGCCTGAGCTTTGACTGCTCCTTGGGCTTTTCCTCATGGCAGCCCCATCACCTGCCTCCAAGAAAAGGCTCCTCAGACAGCAACTGATGGCTCTGCCCAACACCCAAGCTGGCCCAGGGCTGCTGCACCTGGATGGAAGCAGAACAGCTACAAAAGGAATTTGTGAAGCTGCTGCTAACATTTATATTTTAAGTGCCTCAACAGCAAGGAAAATTTCAGCACCTACAGCAGAGCTGTGAGCTACACATGGAAAAACTCATCACAGGTGATGCCGGCCCGGTCCATGCTGATGTGCCCTGTGCTGGCAGCACAGCTGCCTCCCACCAGCCAAAGGACTTGGATCTGCACAGGGCAGAAGCACCTGGACATCTCAAACAGCACAAACTGCTAGGGCAACACCAGGAGTTGTTTTATAGAGGGCACATGGGGGTTTTCTTTTTTCAGTTATTTCATTTGCAATCACATATGAGTTCTTTATTTAAACTAGATCCGTGTTTTGTGCCTCAGTAGTCCAGCAAAGCCCTTTATTCTTTAATGTCCAAATAGTGACCTGGAGAATAATACCAATATTGGGTAACTCTCAGACTACCAGCCTTGAAGAACACAGATGGGGCACATAACAGAGCAGCTCAAATGTATCTCTGACAAAAAAGAAATATCCTTTAGCTGCAAGCTGTTATGAATATGTGTATGTGTGTGTATAAATATATATATACCATTAAAAACTCCACACCCAGACCTGTTCCTCCACTGCTGAAGACTGCTATGTGATCAGATTCCCAGCACAAATCCAGCCAGAGCTGTCGATGCCCACTGGAAAACCTTTAAAGCTATTTATTTTTCTTACAGCACACAGGGTGTGAAGGCTGGCACAGCATGTTCCTGAGAGCTTGATGTCCTCAATGTGTATGAAGCCAGACACGGGCCAGGTAGGTCCATGCACTGCAGGATGTCCTGGGAGCTCCCAGGGTTGCTGCCTTCCCCTCACCCTTGCAAAGCCTGAATTGAGGCTGTGTCCAGCAGTGCCTCGTGGCTTATTGGATTAGTAACCACCCTTCAGCAGCTCAAATCAAAGTCTGAGCAGCCTGACCTTTCACTTGCAGGGCAGTGAAGGTGCCCCTGGTGAAATGAGCTTCCCTTGCCCTGCTCCGGTGGTCCATATCACACGAGGAGCAGGCATTTCACAGAGCATGAAGCCCATTCAATGGGGCCAAGGACTTAAGAGCATGCTTGAGTGGGAAGCCTTCCCACCCCCGGACACCCCTTTGGAATGTGAAAGAGCTGCCAGCAGGAAAGGCCAGCACAGGATCTGGCCCCTCTACATCTGGCACTCCAAGATTTAAATTAAAATGAAAAATCCTGGGCTGATGCTTTATAAAGACCCAAGTTCAGCTCCACATCCCAACCCTGCTGCTGGTAAGCAAATCCATGCGCTGTCTGCTCCTGTTGTCTGCATCTCCAGCCTTGGGTTGTTCCAATAAGCAACCTTTTCCTTATGGAAAATCAGATTGAAGAGGATTTCTGCATTTGAAACCCTTGGTAAAAGGAAAGATAACTTTTATACTGGCTGGAGTACATGTTCTATCTTTATCCAGTTTATACACAGAGAGACAACTTCAACCCAAGGTTAGAAACGCTTCTGCCATGTAGTCTGGACAGACAGGGAGGCAGTGGGTGCTTTGCAGTTGCTGCCATTTGACAGAAGAATCACTTCAAAACAACCCTGAACTGTCCAGGAGGACAGGATTTCAGCCTCAGCTCCACCACATTCAGGCACAGTCTTGCAGAGGGAACATGCTGAAGAACAGTCAGGACTTGGACACAGCCATCACAAAACACTGGGCTAAAGCCCTGATTTGAGGCACTGGAAGCCACAAAGCAGAGAGCCATATACATATATAAAATCACAGGATCTTTTGGAATGGAAGGGATCATCTTCAAGATCTAGTTCCTATCCCCTGCCATGGGCAGGGACACCTTCCACTGTCCCAGGTTGCTCCAAGCCCTGTCCAACCTCACCTTGGACACCTCCAGGGATGGGGCAGCCACAGCTTCTCTGAGCAACCTGTGCCAGGGCCTCCCCACCCTCACAGGGAACAATTCCTTCCCAATATCTCATCTCACCCTGCCCTCTGGCAGTGGGAAGCCATTCCCCCTTGTTTTGGCACTCCAGGCCCTGTCCCGGGTCCCTCTCCAGCTCTCCTGGAGCCCCTTTAGGCCCTGGAAGGGACTCTGAGGTCTCCCTGCAGCCTTCTCTTCTCCAGGTGAGCACCCCCAGCTCTCCCAGCCTGGCTCAGAGCAGAGGGGCTCCAGATCTCAGAGCATCTCCATGGCTTCCTCTGGACTCACACATAGATGAAAATTCTGCAAGCCATTTGCAAGTCATCAGTGTGGGAGGCGTCAGCGTGGCCAACAGCCTTGTGGTTACTCAGGTATGGGAGGAGAAAGGGGATACAAAACAAGCAAAGTTGCAATTTGTAGATGCAAATGCATTCCCTGAGCCAGAGCCCTTTAGTGCTGAGAAACATTGGGGGGGTGCAGCCGTGGTTGGTCACCTTGGTTCACCATGGACCATCAGACAGCACCAGTGAGGGTGGAAAGCTGCAGGGTGCTGGTGCTCAGCCCCTGAAGATCACAGATTTTTCTACAGGCTAAGAGGCATAGGAAAGGCCACTTAACTTCAGATGGAATTTAGGTTCTAGCACACTGAAGTTTTTCCTCGGCTATGAATAAGCCACGGAGGACTAAAAGCAGCCCAAACCATGCATTGCCAGCTTTTAAACCGATTTCACCAAAGCCCAGGACAAGCCTGGGAGAGAGCACAGACTCAATGTGTGTCTGCAGTCACTCTCCTGGTTCCCCAGACTTTGAAAACACAGGGAGACATATGGAATGAACTGAAACACGGAACAAAGGTGTAAATAAAGTGAGGGCAGAAATGCTAAATTCCCACACCAAGCATTTGAAATGCTTTTGGAACATAACTGAGCTTCCCTTCACTACACTGAGAAGAGAACCCAAACCAGTGCTTTAGCTGCTGGGTGCCCTGTGCTCACAGAGTTTTTAGCTTGCGACCATTGAGCTGTGCTTTATAAGCCCCACAAATCCAGTGCCAAGCTGAAACATGTGAACTGCACCACGCCACGCCAGCCAGTTGGACATTGGCCCTGCAAAGAAATCCAAGCACCAATCCCCTGTGGTGACCCCGCACGTGGGTGGGTTGGGGTCTCAGTCAACAGGCTTGAAGACTGGCACTACTGAAGCACAAGTGTGGCACAACCCCATCATTTCAGCAAGAAATATTTGCTATTTAACAGCTGCTGGGAAGCCCAGACAGAAAGAGGTGACGCTGGAGGTTGGATAAAGGCAACACAGCCGTCATTCACAATTAAGCAGAGAACATCTGTGAAGAATGATCTGAAGCATCTCAATGGTGAGTGAGAGCTCACACAGATGTATCAGCACAGCTCTGCCCAAGTTTTCCCTGCGGTGATCAGGGCAGGCCTCCTTTGGCCACCAGGAGGTCCTGCCTTGGAGAACACATGCTGGAAAGGTACTTAATGCATGCCAAATGTAAATCAACATAAAGCAACAGAAAATTGAATAATATAAGAAATACAGATAAGAGGATATCAAGCATGGCAGTTTTTATTCTGTAGCATTAATAAGAAGGACAACAAACCGGGGGCACCCTTCTGTGGACTGGAAAGGAGGGAGCTGGGACAGGGCAGAGCACTGAGTCCTGGGAGAAGACAGGCAGTCAGGAAATCCCAAAAGCCACCAGCAACCAGCCTCGTGCTGCAGACAGGCCATCCCAGCTCCAGAGAGAGCAGAGATGCTCCCAGAGCTTCTGCAGCCAACAGTCCTTCTTGGACTTCTTGGGAACAGAGGCAACTGCAGCATCCCTTCCAGCTCTTGACCACATGGATGTCCTGTGGCCCCCTGCAAAGGGAGAACCCAGCATGCTACCCCTTACTCTGACATGTAGTTTGTAAGAGAAAAGAAACCCAGGAGAGGCAGGCATTATTCAGCAGGCGGGGTTTCAGAATTTACAAAGGTTCTCCTCCACCGAAACACTCCTTGGATTTCCAATGGGATTTGGGAAGTGAAAGCTCCAGCACACTCATAAACAAACCCCGGTGCAGAGTCCCAAATCAGCAGAGCAATGAGGCAAATGAAATTACTGACAATGAGGAACATCTCAAGCTAAAGGAGAGACCAGTGGATTAGTTCAATATCCTGTTCTCCTGGGCAGAGCCCCCTCCAGTGCCTGCCCAGCCACCCCTGCCCCGGTGTCCGGCATAGGGAGACACCCATGGGCTTTCCTTGATTCCACTGCCCAGGAGCCCTGCAGCTCCCCTCTGAAAACACATGGCAGCTGCTTGAATGCTTCAAGAACAAGCCTCTGCAGACAACCCTACACAAACTAGTGGGAAATTCCACTTTTCAGCCTTTGCACTGCATTAAATCCTAGCGCTTGGCTCCTTGGATTTATATTTCTCTATGGTTTCATTTTTCCCTAAAAAAAAAAAATTTAAAAAAAATCACAAGCTGTTAAGCTTCAGAACTTAATATTTCCTTAACTTGGAGCTGTTCAGCTCAACAGCTCTTAAACATAAACCTCTTTGACTGAAGTCTCCTGAATTAAGCTGTCTCCAGTAAGTCACCATCTCAACCCCTGTCTGTGGAATGACCAAGCCCTTCCCACACCATGCTGCCCCTGGGCTCCTGCCCTCTGCCCCAGCTGCTGTCTCAGGGCAGGACCTCATACCAGTTCCATGACCACCCATGTTCCCACAGCTGGCATGTGCCACAGCAGGAGCAGTTCATGGTTGAGGCAGGCACTGAACTGGTGACACTGTGGACCTCTCAGTGCCGTGTGTCACTGTCCTCAGTGATGACACAAGTGTATGAGGGACCCTGGAGCAGCTCAAGGTGGGCCCTGAGACAGGACACTTTCTGAAAACAATGCTGGAAAACCTGTTTCTACTAATCCTTCTGAAGGGGAACTGTAGCCACACCTTGCATTGGAGAAAGAATTCAAAAAATATAATATGGGTGGATTTACACAAATATATATTGCAACATGGCATTTTTCTGGAAAATCAATGTCACAGGTTAGTAAAGACACATCTCTGGAAGTCCCATTCTCCTGGGGTATGCACAAGCATCTCCTACAAGCAGAGCTCCATGCAGCTGGAGGTCCAGCAGCAGGGCTTTCATCATCGGCACTCTTCACCACGACCAAAATGAGGGCACCACCCCAGACAGGCTCTCAGGGACACTTTGCCAAGCAACCCAGAAAGGGGACAGATTCATGCAGGAGCCCCAGGTTTGCAATGGTGTTTGAGCTTTTTCTGGAGACCAGGGAAAGGTCATGCTGCTCCAACAGCAGTGGGTAGAGAAGACTGGATGAGGAACTGATAAGGATCAAAAGGCACAAGTCTGAAGTGCAGTGAAGGACCAAGTTAGCAAGGAGAATCTTGCAGCAAGATGTAGAACTGGGAATGAGTTGGAAAGCACTATTTAGAACCATAAAGCCAGAGGGAACAAGCAGAAGCATCTCTCCTAATTTGAGACCCTAAAAATGAAGCCAAGATCCCCCAATCTCCCTGTCCTGCTGTGCTCTCTGGAGATCACAAGGGCTGGCTGGGTCCCCAGAACTACAGTGGTCCCATGACATGTTGGGGCCCTTAGCTATAGTAATTTAGTTAAAATCTGTTTTCCATGTAGAAAATTTGAAAGAAAGGCTTAAAAGTATGTGGAAAAGATTTAAGGGACAGGGAAGAATGTCCTAAATGCCAGAGATGGCCTTATTATTAAATTGAAAGCTTTATTTATTAGCTGTAGTTGACCACTGTTCTTAGTGTCCTTACACACGTTCACATACCGGGAAGCAACACTCACAGCAGTGCCGAGATAACACTGCCTCAAAATAGCATGGGAAGATCACTAGAAGCCTCTCATCAAGGGCATTCTTGGAAAAATAACACAATTACAAGCTTTGGGACAAAGCAAGGAACAGTGGGAAAAGTTACATGAACCAGGCAGGGATAAAGGTGGCTGCAGAAGTGAAATGCCAAATACCTCAACAGCTACAATACACCTTCAACTCTCCCTGCAGTTATTACTCATTTAAAAACCCAAAACCAATGTAAAACCTCAGGCTTAATTTGGAAAGAGTCAAGATAAACTGTTTTCTCTTAAATACAATAAATCAACAGAATGGGATGGGACTCAGCAGGCTTCAAACCCCCGTAATTAATTAAGACTGCAGGACCCTTCGAACAAAACTGCCTTTAGTTAAAACAAAAGACTGTTTCTTGACCAGCATAAACTAAACACAGAGGTGAATCAGGTCTCTGGGAGTGGCTGAGCTCTGTCCCCTCTTTCTGCCACCTGCAGTTCAAGCAGTGCTGGCCATGCTCTTTGGCTGGGTGAGTCTCTAGGCAGCAGCACACAGCTCTGGCACGGCCAGCTCAGGGAGCAGTGGGCACTGTCACAAGGTGCTCTGCTGAGCATCCCTCTGAGGGTCTTCACTTTTGACCCTCAGCCACCTTTTCCCCTCCTTTCTTTCATTGTCCTTTCTTGTTTGTTTTCTCCCAGGGTCCTTTTGCTATAAAGGCTCTTATGGCTTGGTTAGGGACAGGTGACAGAAGAGGTGGAAGGAGAGAATGAAGTTTATGAAGAAAGTAAGGAGGAGACCAAAAGTCATCTTCATACAAGTGGACACAGGCCATACACGTGGTCCCCATGGCAGACATCTTAATAAACATTTAATATATTTGATTGATTTACTTGGTCCCAATTACGCACTGCTTAAAACCCATTTATATGAGACAACCCAAGGGCCAGTCACTGAAGAGCTGATCCAACGCAACACAGAGAATTGCTCCCAAAAGTGTAAATGTAGCTAAATAACCAGTGAGCAGCAAGCAGGGTATTTCCTGTGCTGCCTGCAAACAGGAGGACAAATCAGGTCCATTCAGACACACCTGGAGGTCCTGTATCACTTCTCCTGCACCCCATCACACAAGCTCAGCTCTCCTTCTTCAGATCAAGAACCAGGACTCAGACAAAGCAACACTTAATAAATACCAGATCACAAAACCTCCAAACCTCACTCAACACAACCGATTGCACTTGCTGCTGCTTGCCAGAACCTACTGCCCACTAGCCAAGGGCAGGGAATAAAGGCATTGCACTCCATCCAACGCCGAGCTCCAAACCACCCCGTTCTTTTGCAACCTTTTCTATGACATTTTCTAAGTAGGATCCAATCTTTAACTCCGTTTTGGGAAAACAGCAAGGGGAATAAGGGTCTAGGTGCTTGTTCTACAGAGAGGGAAGGAAAAGTTGAGAGTTTGGCTGCTAGTCAGTAATGGCACATGGAAAAGAGACAGGACATAGCTTGGGGTATCTGGGTAGGAGCTTGAACCGAGCCCCTGAGGGACCGTCTGCGTGGCAGAAAGCCCAGAACCGCCACCCATCCTGGCCCTGTTTTCCATTACCTCAGCCCACACACACTCCCACCCTCCTGCCAGCCATGCTCGAGTTGCTCCTCTCCAAAGGCTGCAACAATTGCTGAGCACAGGCAAAGAAAGAGCCTCGCACTCATCACAGCCCTTGGACTCTGAAACACCAATTTGCATGGTTTGCTGGATTGCAGGAGCAAACAGAGCCCCAGGACAGACCTAAGGCAGCCACAAGCATTTCTCTGGAACACCCCTAGGAATAAGGCACAGACCAGGAGCTCCTGAGAGGATGGTATCCTTCTGTTATCACCTCTTTTGCAATGTGATAGCTGCAGACACCAGAGATGTGGGCACAACGTAGATCCACAAGCAGAGTTCTATCTGCAGCCAACACTGTTGCTGAGCAGAGGACAGTGCTGCTGCCCACCACACACGGTTCCACACACCAGCTCAGCTGGACGGCCTTCCCTCTGTCCCACCCAGGGGGACACCAATACCTCTTCCCTGTAAGGAATGAAACAAAACATGAAAAAAGCCAGGGACAGTTCTGCAACAGGAGAGGCAGCAGTGGGGGAAACTAATGTACAAATGAGAGGTGAAGGGACAACAACCACCTGGAGAGGTGTTGTCACCATCCTGTAAAGGGAAGTGGTTTTCCCATCATGGCATGAGAAAGTATCAATACATTTGACTATAGACCTCCATGCTCTCAAGTAAGCCATCCTCGAGGACCAGGATCACACACAAGCTCACAACCCTCAACACAGCTATCAAAACATTACAGCTTTGTTGCCATCATTACCATGGCAAGAACATGTTTCAACTCTGCAGAAAGTCAAGAGCAGTACTTCAACAACCCACATCTGGTATTTGTCTCTTCAACAGGTATTTTCATATCTAAGCTTTCTTAAAAAAAAAGCCAACCTTTGAGGCTCTCTTCAAAGTGGAAGAGCTGGCAGCTGCATTTGAATATCCAAGAGGACATGCCTGCATCCAGAGTCATGGGATGGCCAGTCCCAAAAGGAGCCAGTTGTTTGGAGATGTGACCAGCACAACAGGCGAGGCAGGGACAGGGCCCCACAGCCACTGACCACCCCTCACCACCACAGACCGTGGCAGGAAACAGTGGGTGAGCTAACCAGGGCCAAGTGAAGCTTTTCTGTGCCCTGAGGGTGCCTCAAAGATGCCTGACAATGCTGAGCACAGCCTGATGATGTGACCTCATGGAAAGGCTTCCCCTGGAGCTGCCCAGAGGCTGCACCTTCCCCTGCCACACGTGTGCCCAGCGTGGCTGCACCCCAGGCCTGCTCTGGTCACTCACAGAAAACACACTGGCTTTTCTTAAAACTTTCATAATCTGAATATTTTGTTGGCTGGATAGCCTCTTACTGAAATTACTGTACAATTTTCACTTGTTTCAGCCAAAATTGAGGGCAATTTTGCTTAAATAAGCCTGTCTGTGCCATTAGCTCTATTTCACCAGGGAAATTTGCTCTCACTTGTGCATATGACATCATCTATTGACATAACCCCATCGAAACAGGCTTTTCAAACCCTTATACTCTGCCATTTCACATGCTGCAATTATACTCAAGCTTAAACAAATCTTTGACACGAGCCTTGTACCATTTTGCTTCTCTACCACGCACTTTGCTTGGCTTTGTTTTCCCAAAATGACCTATTTGCTTCTGGAAACTTACACTGCTTACCACTGCACCCAGAACCTCAACTCTAGGAACTAAGGGGTCTGTAACAGCAAACTTAAAAAAATATTTCCAGTGGTAATTTTACAAACAAATTAGACATCCTACTTTAACAACTTGTAAAGAGACCCCATGCCCCATCAGCACAAGCCAGTGAGTGTTTACATGCCCTGCAAAGCCAACTGCTGCAGGACCCAAGTGTGCAAGTCCTTCGAGTGGGGAAGCCCTCACCATGGCTCAAGCCTGCTTTGATCTCAAATTAGGGGTTTGCTGCTGTGAGGAACACGAGTCAGTTGCATTAATTCTCAAACATAGCAAGGATTAAAACCAAGTTTAATAGTTACAACTACTTAACTGTCTTCTTAGTATTCTTTCAGTCTCCATACCATTCCTGCAGTTACTGTACACAAGATAGAACAGTCCAGCATCTGAAGGAATACAGCATTTGGAAAGAAGCCTCGAGGAAGAGCAGTCAGGCACATCTGTGCTTCCCTTCACCTGAAAGTTCAGACGCCTTTGGGGTTGCTACTTCCTGTGACCAGAATGCCCAAAATGGTAACTCTGCCTCTTGGGATCATGTGTAGGCAGTAATCCAGACCAAAGGACTTGAGAGGACTACCTGCCCATCTAAGCTTTTGGATTTGCTGGAGATTAGTTTCAGCATTCCCAGGAATTTATCCACTGGCTCTGATCTTGCTCAGTGAGCTCTCCAGGCACACCCTACAGCATTCAAGCTAACTCTCTTCTCCACAAAACCCTCACAGGAGTCATTATGTGAGGCAACCTCAGACTCTGCAGCTCCTTAGAGTAACAGCACAGCCAGCAAATCCCAAATCAAAAAGTACTGCCTTTTACAAGTGGAGTCACGGGCCCTACAAACTCAGTAGTTAGAAATAAACCATAAACCAAAGAGCAATGAAGCAGGTCAAAAACTGAGATGCAGGAAGGGCTGGTTTAGGCAATTATATAATTAGTGGTCACTTTCAGAAAAGAATAAAGCCCCGCTTACCACTTAGTCTTCTCACCAATCATCTGTTCAGCAGTTGCAAAGCTACAGGAACTGGGTTTGTTTTTGAAGTTCACAACACAAATGAGACTGGCTGATGTGTACTTGGTAAAGAGAAGTAGCTGAAATACTCAAAGGTAGTTCCTCACAGCACTTTCAAACCCCATTATCTCTGGGTTCAGTATGCACACTCTCCCAATCCATAAAAAAGAAACAATAGTACTTTATTAAAATACTAAATTTTATTTTTTTTCCACATACATTTAGTCTCCCCACCATTTCCATTTGTCTGACCACCACCACCACCATGCCTTATCAAAACATTCCATACATACTTAAAATGAAGCTGAGGGTGGAGTCCCGTCTTTAAAAACTAAACAGGCATTTTGGACAACACATTCTTGGCAAGGTAATCTGGATGACATTTATCAGACACAGGAGGGAAAGCTCTTTCAGCATTTGTAAAAAGAACAGCCAAATAACGGTTACAGAAATAAGACTGCAGATTTTAATGAACTGTTTAAACTGTTTTCTTTTCTTACAGAGTCTGTCTCCACTGCCAGAGAGCTTGAATGACCTGGAAGTGTACACAAAAAGTTAGAAATTGAAATAATTTTTCAAATTACTTTTAGTTTACAATCTCCACTTACTCCATAAAATATTGACATGAAATTTTAACAAAAAATTCATCCCATTCAGAGAAAATGAAGTTGAACGCAGGACATTGGGTCCTTCTGCTAGAACACTGTTACTCACACTAGGTCACAATAGTAAGAATTCAGTGAAGGTGAGCAAGAGGATGGGTGTGGATCAGCTAGGCAAATATTGGCTGAACTCTGCTTACCCTGGCTAATGTCAGAGCAGCTCCAGTAGCTGAAGCTGACTGCTTTTCAACATTCCTTCAAGAACCTATCAATTTGCTCATCAGACAAGTTTACTCTGAACCACTGAGGGAAGCAGGAAAGCATAAGGAATTCTGTCACTGGAAAAAAGTTAACTTAAAGGAATTTTGATAGGGAAATCTAAGACACATTTTTAGCCCAGTCTGTGTCAAATAATAACTAATTCAGAAACTTGCTTCCTGATACCACCTTCTGGCTTGCCCTCTTTTCAAGAGCTCAGTTGATTTTGGGAGCAAATGTAGCAAGAATGCCATAATCTCCATCACAAAACAGCTCCCCCTCCCAGACACCCTCCCCAACAAAGGGCTGAAGAGCAGACTGGCCTAGGTGGCCAAATTCAGCAGCAAGGAAAACCACAGCTCATTTCCTTAGCCAATATGGTGCCAAAAGGAAAATTCTGTGGGTTTAGTAAGCAAGAGATAATTTACCAACCATATAAAAGCTGGAAAAATGTAATAAAATATTAGCTTTCCCATCTTAGCCAACTAAACCCTTAAAACCATTCCCATTTATTTAATTTGAATATTGTTTGTGGTTTGTAACTCTTTATAACACTCCAAAGCTTGTAAAGATTAAGAAGTGGAACAGAATCCCTAACTGAGATTATGAAAGCTTTTGGACTTTATCAAGCTCTCATGAATTCTGTTACCTTCTGGTCCTCCGTCCTGAAGCAATTCTTAACGTAGTTGGCAAATTTGGGCTCCAGCTTAGGAAGGGTAGTACCCTATTTTGAAAAAAAACAAGCTTTAGGGTATGCAGGTTATTTAATGCTTCCAATAATAAGCTATGAAGCTGAAACCTTTTGCAACACACATGGAATTCGACTGAACCCACCTTGCTACTTCTTCCCTGCTTTAAACCATTTTCTCACAGAAGTGGCTACACACTAAACTGCTGCCCAAGACTCTCTGCTGATGCAGAAGAGCATAACAGCAAGCACTCACCACTTAAAATAGCCTTGTTTGTAGTCAATAGGCATATGCTAGTCAGATCATCTAGAACTAATTCCATATTTATGGACTCTTACTACAGCATGCAACCTGAGACTACCCTTCACAGGCAGGTTTTCAGCTTCAGCTCTCTAAAGCAAAACATGAACTGACCTCTCACCCATCCTTTAAAACTCATACACTACTATTAATTTAAGAACTGTTCTAGAAACATTTTACTGTAGTCCCTGAAATTGTCTTTGCACATGCTGGAATTTACACAGCAGACTCAGTTAAGAATTCACAGATAAGGGTTCACCATCATGTTTTTTAGTATCTCCAGGCAAAATAATACAGCGTGCTGTTTTAGGAGACACTGATTTCCTTTCACATGTCCCAGGAGAAACCCCTTCCCATTTCTCAGGTGCATCAGTTGATATACTCCATGCCAATGAGGACAGCACACTTAGCTGCTACCCAACACACTGCACAAGACAGCAAATTTCTGTTTGAAGGAAACAGCAACACGAGGAACATTTCAAACTGCAATACTGCAACCAAAACACATGGATTTGTTCAATGTCTTACCTCATGCTTTTCTTTTAGCTTCCTGACATCTACTCACTACATAATGCAAGAGTTCCACACTGAATCTAGTGAGTAATTTTTAAAAGCTGTTAACTTGCTGGCTGTCAGCTGCAAGTTCTGTGGTATACAAAGTGCACACACCCCTTCCCTTAGCAAGGGATGCTCCAGCACCATCTTGAAAAACATTAAATTAAGCTCCCTGCTACAGTGCTTAGCATTTCCCAGTAAAAACACTCTTCAGCAACAAATAATGTATTTTAAAGCTCTTCTTGCCAGTTTTCTGCTCTGCATGCTTCTCTCTGCAGTGACATGTCTGTGAGCAGCACAGCCACTCCTGCTTACACTGCAGAAACACCACTGATGGCTCCTGTGAGTCATTCCAAACACCACTGCAGCACCCAGGGGTTACTGTGACCCACCAGGATGGTCCCATCCATTATGTCAGGCTCACAGTCAAGGGGTGTGCATTTCTGTCCTCCTCACAGCCTGTCATTGCTCACTCTGCATCCACCCTCTATTCAAACACTTTTAGTCTTGGTTTGTATTCCTGGGACACAGCAGCCTCAAAACACTTAACAATTGATGCAGACAATCCTCATTCTTTAGGGGACTTTGCTACTGTACATACAGTGTTAAGTTTATTATCTTGAACTGAACAACCCCAACAGCAAACCAAGAGAATTCTTCCTAGCAGGAGTATCAGTACACTTCTGAGCTGGCCAAGTACAACCAGCTGTCAGGTCCTCACCATCATCTGAGCACAGGTGTACTCAGAATACAATACAACCCTTGCTTTGCACATGCACTCCCAAACTTGGCAAAGAAGTAAAGGAATCACCTGCTACACTTTTACCTAACCAGCCTGTAACTGCATTTTCTTTTTCATACTGAAATAGCAGCTAAGAATGCTACTCATGTGTTACCACGAAGTGCTAGTCAAAGCTGGTAACAACCAGAAGCCAAGTGACTGCCCTGCCACCTCCCTCTGAGGGGAGACTCAGCTCCATATCCCTTCAGAAAGCAGAAGCTTTCAGGTCTTCAATAACACATTAACTCACATCACAAGCCCCTATCTCCCTCTTCTGGAAGTTACTGAGCCTTACAAGCATCTGGATACTGCTTCAAGACCAAGCTATTCCAAGGATGTGAAGAACTCAGCTTTACTTCAGTAACTTAAAATGTATATACAGTGGTTAAGACTTCTTCAGAATAAGTATCACCAAAGGTTTGTTGTGGGTTTTTTTCGAATTTAAACTGAGACAGTTTGCTAAGAAATACCAAACTACTAATCAGTACTACTGGCAGAATACAGAAACAAAGTGGTTTTGTCTCCCATGAGTACAGAGCCTTCTTTTTGTTCCAAATATTTTCACTTCTCTGAGCTTCAACATCAACACACTCTGATAACAGCACAGCAACCAGGGCCATGTAACCATTTCTTAAAACATCCCATTGGTCTCATCTGTGGGTGTAAAAGTAAGGCTGAGAAACCTCATTTCCAAAAACTCACCTTATCTACAGATGCTTGCATTTTTGCTTTTATCTCCTCTAACGACAGAGGGACTTTTGGTGTTTTTGGAGTTAGAGTTTTATCCTTCTTGGAATCTGGAGTCTGAAAATTATTCATTTTATTAGTAATTTGCACATAAAGCTACTTAGAATATCTAAGATCAAATTTATAAAAACAAGAACGTTAGAACCTAGTGTAAACTGTATATGAAACAGAAGAATTAGCTATGACATAGACAGGTCATACAGTTTTCAAGAAGTCACAAAACTTAGATTCGTGCTTCCCCCACATTCCTCAGACACATGAAAAAGAACCATTTTTAAGTCTGGTGTTATCACAGTTAGCATAGCTGCCATCTTATGCTTCTGGGCAGGTGCCTCCACAGCTCCTTAACAGAAATCAGAGCAAAACCAGCCAAAATATTCAGAGTTGACTTCACATCTGCAGTCAGATTAGGTCATGCTTTAAAGGGCACACCTGAACAGCTTTTCAGATGCTATCCTGCCATTCACTCCATGCTCATTTCTGTATGAGCCTTCCTGGCATCATGTCTGAGTACATGCAGCAAGAAAAAGCTGCATAAAGAAGCAGGACACGATTACAAAGCATCAAACAAGAAAACTGCAGTTGTGCAGTGGGCCAGTGTCAGTGAGAGCCCCTTAGCAGCAGCAGCCCCCAGCTGTACTCCAGTGAAACACACTTGGCAGTCACCCTCCTGTCCAAGGTGCACAGGATTTCCTATTTCAAACCAAGAGATGACCACTACTCCCAAGAGACAGCATGCCTAATTTCAATTCCTGGCTGTTGTAGTTATATATTGATCATTGAAGAGTTCCACAGAAAACATTCAACAGTGAACAGTATATTCAACATGCTTCATACTAAGATTCAAAAACCTCACTTGAATGTTAGTATGTTGTTTGAAGTTTCCATTAAGCAAGAAAACTAGCTTTCACACTAGAATAAACCTTTGTTTTACTCAATTGTTTTCACTCACTTTTGATTTAGGTGTGGATGGCTTAGAGTCTTTTCCATTTTGCTTTGCTTTCTGCATATTTTTTCCTGCAACCTCGCGAACAGGCTAAAAAGAAAGCACAGAAGTTCATTTGTCAGATGAACTGCAAGCACACTCAAGATAGCACATTACAGGAACCCAAATGAAAATCTGTTGGTGCAGCACAGTAGCATACCCAAGATCAAGTTCTGATACCATACAACTATGTAGGACCCTCACTACATTTTCCTTACATATTACCATGCAGTCTTTTGGGGACAGATATTGCTTTAAGATTAATTCTTGGTGGCACTGCAATCCCATGATCTGATTTAGTACTTTTTTTTTTGTAACACAACCTTTATCTCATTTGGCATTTCATCCAGAAACCTTGTCTGGGATGTGCATGGGACACAATACTCTGTTTTTACATGTCTATATAAATCAAGGGGCTGTTCTGTTCAGTCTCACTACATCAGATGGCAGGAATCTGCAGTTCAGATTGTCTTTACCAGGCCACTGGGCACTGTCACCTACGGAAATTCAGTAAGGACAAGGCAGCACACAGTGAAGTGTAACATTAAATATGAGTTTCCCAACAGCAGATATGAACATGGAAGTTCCAGCCAAAGCACCCAAGTGGGAGCGAAGGCAAACGCCTCCCTGTCCCCGGGCGGCTGCTGCTGTGTGTCCGCGGCACCGGCAGACGGCGCTGGCGGCCCGAGCAGCGCTGCGGGGAAGCGCTCAGAGCTGTGGGGAAGCGCTCAGAGCTGCGGTCACAGCCCCGGGGAAGCGCTCAGAGCTGCGGGGAAGCACTCACGGCCCCAGGGGAAGCGCTCACGGCCCCAGGGGAAGCGCTCAGAGCTGCGGGGAAGCACTCACGGCCCCGGGGGAAGCGCTCACGGCCCCAGGGGAAGCGCTCACGGCTCCGTGCGCGGCCTCCTGCACCCGCAGCCGCCCCGGACGCGCTTCCCACAGCGCGCAGGGTTAACGGAAATGCCAAAGCACAGCCCACTCTAAGCAGGATTTCGTTTGCTGCCCATCCAGGCCCACATCAGTCTGACAGTGCTGGTAAAAACCCTGTCACTAAAACACAGAGGAAGCTCATTCATACTTCTGTTCTCAGGCCCTACTGCCACTTCTGGAGCTGAATCCCATGTATCCCATTCACGCATTTGAGACAGCTGCGCTAAACTCACTGATTTAAGGGACTACCTGCCCGATTACTGTCATATCACAGTATAAGCCACTTACTTTCTTTATTGGTGCTTTAATTTCTTCCTCATCATCCTCTAAGTCATCCTCATCACTACAATTAGAAAGGAAGTCACTCACCATAACTCAAGATTCACATCTGATCTTCCCCCTCCCTCCCAATAAAATATTCATGAAGGAAGTAAGCCATCTTTTCAAGTTTACCTTATACCTTGTTTGAGCACATGGCAAAGTGTTAGGGCAAAAACCAACTTTTTAAAGCAGTGAATGCATTTTGTTCTCTTTAATAGTGAAGGGATGTATCTTAGGGACTTCCAGTACTATTGTCAGAAGTTAGTGAATAACAGGAAGCTAAGTCTTATAACCCAGTATGACATCTGAATAACACTAATTTAGATTGCATTGAGAGGCAATTGTTTTTTCCCTAGCCAAAATACAGCAGCTTTTTCACATAGCATCCAGTTTTGTCACACAATTCATATCCTGGAAGTTAACCCTGTATTTCAAATTGCATTATCAAAACCAGAATACATACTCATCATCATCATCCTCATCTTCATCATCATCCTCATCATCTTCTGCCAATTTTGGTTTTTTCTTTAAAAAGGAAAGAATATATTAAGTGTTGACAGCATTTCTTGGTCATGAAGAGCAACTGTCATCCAAACCAATTTCTGGCTTAAATCCAAGACTATCTTCCATCAATTTAGCTAAAACCCAGGAAGTTACAGGTGCTAAGTCCAAAACGATTGACAAATTAACTGCATATGCTCAGAGCATATAAACCTCTCCTCTACAGTCCAGAGCTTTAACCAGCACTTGGATGTACACTCATGTTTACAGCAGAATCTGCAGTTACTACAGAGGACAGAATTCCCACGGAAACTGCAGTTATCTTTGCCCCTCCAGCAAAGCTTTGGGAAGTGTCTGTACTTAATTAACTTCAGTTACTTAGTGTGTGTCAGGACCCAAGTACAAATAATCCCTTCCCACATATTACACCAAGCCATATAGCTGCTTACTGCCTAGAGGCAGTGTTCTGAAAACACTGAACAAGGTGACAAGTCCATATACCTGTGGTGTTTTAGCTCCTCCTCCACTTGCTGGTCTCTTTGTTGAAGCATTGACAATTTTTGTATCATCTTCTTCCTCATCTGATTCTGGTTCTTCTTCTAATGCTGATAAAGTGAAGGTAACATGTAAAAACCTCAGTTTATTTAACAATAGGTAAAGCAAGACTGCCAGAAAGAAACAAAAAGAGCATCCCCCACAACCACATAGGTTTGGTCTTACTAAGGTGCTCAGCTGATAGGAAGAAGCTTCCCACTAGTGCCCGGACCACTGACAGCAAAAACTTTTCCAGCTGACTGCACAGAAATGCTACTGCAGAAATCCAAAACAGGTGAACAACCATTCATACACACTGGTTTTAACACTCCTCACAGTCAAGAGATCATAGAAAGTCATGAATAACATTTTCTACATTCCTAAGGAAACACATTTAAAAACCTGTAGAGAGATGAGTTTCAAAAGCAATTCTGCAAAGGAGAAGGCTAGTCCTGGGTTAGTGTAGCTCAAACTCAGAACTATTCCATGGGCAGTCACACTCAGCTGATAAAGACAAAGCCTGCAGTGGGACACCAGCACCCCCTTTTAAGGGGAGAAATCAGAACTCACCTACGAGGTGCTGACCACTGACATAAACAGGCCCTGAACCACATTTCAACCTCAGCACCACTGGTGGTGTGATCTCAAAGCCGCCCAACGACACCTGTGGGACAAAGCATTGTTCTTCAGTCAAATATTGCAGGCAAAGTGTACACAACAGACAGTCCATTCACAAGGAAACAGCTGTAGACTCCATGGCTAACACAGTTACTTCAAGCTCCCATCTGACAACATTCTGCAAGTGCTAAGAGTCAAATCAGGGCCAATAAGCCAGCAGCAGGGTTCACACTACACTTTTATTGCTTATCCTAGCAAAAAGCACACCAAAGCCAGAGCAATACACCTTTTTTTTACTCCACTTGGCAGCAATGCCATTTTTAACACTGTCCATCCCACCTGCCCCCAGCATTGTGTAGTTCTACTTGTACATCATCAGCAACTGAGTCAAACTACATTCCACATGAAGAAATCACCAGTGGGTACCCTTCAATGAAGAAAGAGTAGCAATCATGTTCACAGTCCCTTAAGGGCTGCAGAAAAAACTAATTATTCTCATCCCAGGCTCAAAGAGAGCAACATAGGCTAAAGATGCATCTGCTCGCATATGCTTAGATTTATACATATAGAGAGATGCATAATATATGCATACAGAAATGCATTACTATCACTTAAAAAAGGTATGATCTAAATAAGTCAATTACCTCTAGATAACTAATGTAACTCTACTGGGCACAAAAAGGATGTTTGTATTTACTACCTCATCAAAACAGACACCTGTCTGAACACACCACTGTGCAGTTTCACCAAAATTCTATTGGCCCCAGCCATTGCTAATGATTTTTTCTCACCAGAGACCAAATTCCCAGTACAATTTCCCAAGTTCCTGCACCTACCGTAGGCTGCACTGACATTTTCAGAGATGCCAGTACTACTTTAGTGGGGTTGCCTTCATAGTCCAGTGCTTCTGCTTCTACAACGTGTAACTCGTCTTTGGCTCCAGCCCCCAGAGTAACCTGTGAAGTCAAGGACAGGGCACAGTCTGAGCAACTTCCCAAATATTTTTAAGTCCTCTAAACTCCATTCACTGTTCTGCACCAATCAATACTGAAGTCTGCATTTCTGACTAATGATTCCATTGCATTCCATCCCAAGCCAACATCCTTTCTCCACAACACAAACTTCCAAGGTGCAACTCCAGGCCTGTGTTTTGGTGACAGTGGAACCAGACCTTTTGCACTGAAATGAGTCAGTGGCAGGTTCAGTCAGCCATAATGCTGACTTTCAGGGAAAGCAGTGCAATACATCCTCTTAAACAGAATCACAGCCTATACCCTTCCTCTTCCTCATGTTTTATCTGCCAACTACTTCCCTTTGTCACACTGGGCACTTTTTGCTCACTTGGCACTCACTGATGAGTCAAGTCCAACAACAGCTCAGTTGAATGCTGTGATTTATGCCTTTTGCTTTAATCCACCATGGATTGGGAGCTTCTGTCCCAGGGCATTTCAAAACTCTAGTGCCTGGATTCCTTACTCTGAGGAAGAGTGGCACTTTCTGAAGAGTCAAAATTCCTAGCTGCAGAGAGGAAGCTGAGTGACAGACATTGGTGGTCAGGCCTGACATTCCAGTTCACTGAACCTCTGGCCTCTCAGACAGGACTATATGCAGAAGCTGTGAAAACCAAGAATCCCTCGTGTTACAACTGCTCCCAAAACCAGTGCACAAGGCTCTGTGTTTCCTTTCCCAAAGCCCATACAAAGAAAGCTTTGCAATCCCCACAGGAGATGTGGGTGTGAACACTTCAGGCAGACACACACAACTCAAGTTTCCATTCTCCAAGAGCTGAGCTTTAAGGAGGCTATGGTGGTCCAGACTAAACGTATCAGACAGAAGGCTGGGAAACAATTGCATTCACTAGTCCTGGCAAATTTTGTTATTGGCAATTAAAAGAGATGAAACTGCTGCTCTGCTATCACCTCTCAAATGTGTTGCCAACACCACTGAATTGTTTAGGTGGCAGGACCAAAATTTTAAGAGCATGCCCTCCACTCCCAAACACTCCTGTCATTTGGACCAGTTTAAGTAATAGCACAGCACCTGCTGTTCATTCATTTCCTGTGTTTGGCAAGCATCCATGCACGTGCTCCAATATCTCAACTGAAGGAATGCACACTGAATAAACAGATAATGAAGCAGTGACCATCCCTCCATGTTCTCAGCCATCATTAGTAAGACATTTACAGAAACTCTCATGCTGCTCTCACCTCTACATGTGTCAATCCTCCTTTCACTTTTACCCCTTTTTCTTCCCATTTTTCTGTACCTCATGCCCAAGTCCCTCACCACATCTGTATCTTAACAGGCACTCAGCCAACCCTTAGGCACCTAGGCTTTTAGTGAGGTGCACAGATCAGTCACCAGCTGTTTGGTACCTTCGTATCTTATCTTCCAAGTCCTTCCTCTGCTCCCCAAGGCATTTTGTTTGTAGCCATGTCCAAGACCTTTCAAGTCTCTTAAGCCTCAAACATTTCCTAGTTTGTCATTTGCTATTTTAACCCCCACTTCTCCTGTGTTTCATCTCTTTCCATTCTATGAAAAGAGAGGTTATTGACATAGGATTTCCCCTGCCTCAAGCCTAACAACAAAGCAGTGGTGTAGGATTGATCTGCTTCATCCCTCACAGTGCACAACAGCAGGAGAGATGCTTCAGGTAATTTAAAAAAAACCCAAAATGTATCTTTGGGTAAAGCCATACAATTTAAGTATCACCCAGCAACTCATTTTATTAGCACAACAAACATTCAGATACAAGAACTTTGCACGAGGACTTGTCCTTCCTATACATACATCATTGTTATATTCTTTCATCAAAACAAATTTTAATTAAGAACAAATTACTCATTGTCAAGTCCAGGCTGTAATTTCCATACTATGCAAAGATGGGAAACACACGACTCCCATAACTAATACAAAGGTGTTTTAAGTAACACTGTGAAGTATTTGGAGATCATTATTTTCAAGTGAGCTCTAGGAAGCAATTCTGCTGTAGGACTTAGTCCACAATTCTAAGACTAGAAGATTTTCTTGCTTCCAGGTATCAAAGCATTTCTTTGTATTTAAATAAACAAGCAATAACTAATAAAGATGCTACACCTCTTCAATGTCTTGTCTGTGAAGATGGGGCATATCACTGTTCTGCTACCCAGAAGCACCATGGTCAGTTGAAAACAAACCCCTTGAAATACTGTGTCTGACTTGTGTGGCACCAGAAAGCTCCAAGGACACATCCAAGGACAATAAATCAAAACATAAGCCTTCTGCCCTTTTATTTGGCTTTACTTATCTGCTTCTGGGAAAGAAAAAACTGGAATTACATTTGGGAACTCACTGAAATAGTTTTAAAGATAAAGTTTCTAACAAAGTCCATGAAAACATGCCTGTGTATGATTGTTATAAACCCATCCTTCTCCCCCGTGCTCCTGTAGCATATGCACTACTGCATCTGAGATGCCTGAATGTATAGTTTGGCATTCAACTTCACTTATATTTATTAAATATATTTATAAATGTATTATATTTATTAAACCACTGTGACTTGATTTTTTACCTTCGCCAGCCTTTACTTGCTGTAATCAATGAAACATCAGTGGAGAAACCTTTTTCAATACAGAAAATATTCAAAGTGACCAGAATACGTTCCACTGTCAGTAAGAGATGGTTATTTTAAACAGATTCACTTAAAAACATTTATCATTACAAAAATAAGGTTGGAGAAATAAGTGTTAATGAAAACCACTTTTTGCATCATCACACACCACTACATAAAAAGTATAAAGTTAAAAACCAAACACTACTTGCCGTTCTGAGAGACAACTGATGTTCATTTTCTTCATCATCTACTTTAAACTGATACTCCTTATCCGCTTTAAGTTCGCAGCCTGTGAAAAGACAATTTAATTACAACCCTACTGCTTTATTTAAGACACAGGTATTTGCTAAGCATTTGTTTTGCCATTGTTGCTCCCAGGCCTTATGCTCGCACAGAGAACTAGCGGCACTCTGGGCACGCACGCAGCGAAACACGTGGGACGAGGAGAAGCCCAGCGTGGTGCGCGGCCTGCTGCCACCGCGAGGATCGCGGTGCGGCCCTTCAGGCCCAACAGCCTTGAGACCAGCCCGTGCAGCGGCCCCGCGGCGCTCGGGGCGGTGCCGGCCCCGGAACTCCCGCCGTGGGCGGCCGGGCCTGCCCGGGCCGCTGGGCAAAAAGGC